>KK500067.1:42231-55447 GCA_000688715.1 Glossina pallidipes
ATGAAACTAGGGCAGGGTGAATCCTTCATTAATAACCTTTCCAACAATATGCAGGTTATACTAAGTTTTGCTCGGAGAATTTTTTTATGGGACTTTGAAATGCACCGTATGACCTATGCTGGTGTATCAGATAAGATAAAATCTGAAAAAGGCACAATTAACAATAAGTTTTTGAGAACCAAAATCGTCGCCGTTTTGTCCTACCCTTGTAGTTTTAGGAGTAGTTAAGCATTGTACGTATAGTATGGTAGCATAAGATATTGTAAGATTAGCGTAGAATCATCGATAATTAAGAGAATGTGCCACCTGACATATCGGATAGCCTGACCGCGGGGGTCGTGATTCGGAATTGTAATTGTGAGTTCGAATCAGAGTGTCACTGATTGGCGACAGTTTTGTTTTCCGTTTTTAAAAATTGAAGATGAACGTTAAAAAGTCTGTTCGCGTTTGAGTCGATTGTGTCAGAGTGATAACATCATTCGCTAGAAGTGCTTGATGTGACGGCCTCGATAAAGGGTACTGAAGGAGAGAGAGTGGCAAGTTTCTCAATAATGCGTAACTGAGTCATCTATTAGATGAATAAGAAGTACTATGCATATTAAGGTCCAAAGAATCCATTTAGAGTAAGTGATGTAATAAATAAGCTACCGAATAAGGCGAGCTTTAGTGTTAATTAAATAACTTAATAGTTAATTCTTCTATTTTCAAGTGAATTATATGGGTAGGTTCGGTGGACAGTTAAAGTGCAGGAAAGAAATATAAATTTTTGGTCGCCAGAAAGCAAACCTCGGCAACCAGTTTTACTCTTTGCAAGCTCTAAGATTCAAAGAGGATTTATGAACCGGGATTAGAGTTATATCAATCTGTTTAAATTGCTTCAGTAAATACAACTCATACCCCAAAATGTTTTACTGATTATGTTAGACATGAAATTAAACGCTTGCTTTCAAAACGCACTTAACCTAACTTAGCACGTTTTGCCAGCTAGAGTCTTTAAGGTAAACTTAAATTTAACAGCAGTTATTACAGCGAATTTACTAGGAGAGATGCTAGAAGAATATCGCATGAGATTTCTTTTGTTGTTATTTTGAAGCTATTTATTATTATTATTATTATTATTACTGCAAATAATTTAACCAGAGAAATAAATTCTAAAACTAAACTCTTTAGCATCCAAGGCTATCGGCTTTATTGAAAACTCTACCCCACTTTAGATTTGAACCCCCCGACCATTCAGTTGTTAGTCGAGATTCTTTACCTAATCGACCAATCAAACGGATGTAATTTAAATCGAAATTTAAATTGAAATCAGTTAAAGTTAACGGACTTAATATTACTAACTTTACATTTGTATATTTTAACAAAGTCTTTAATATAATTATTATGAATGAATGAATGAATGAAGACTGACTAGCTAACAAGTTAAAGTTAATAGCCTGTTAATTCTACAGTTGATTAAGATCAGAATGTATAAAGGACTCAGTTGGCCACTTATGGCTACAGCCTTTCAATTAAATTCCGTCTACGATCTGCCTTTTGTTATAAGCTACGAATTTTATTATATTCTCCCCGCAGAGCGTTGAATCCATTAGTTGCAGCATTAACTAATTACTTGTTTAGTAAAAGAAAATATATCATGTTGAACTTCTCTTCAAATAACTTTACTGAGTGGTTTGCTGGGTTGGCTGGTGGTATAATAATTAATTGCTCAATTAATTCAATGTTAAACATCTGTTACACGATACAGCCGTCAGGCAACGGCATCTAGAGGCTGGTTAGAGTCAATAATAGCGAGAAAAAGAGAGAAAGAGAGAGGGAGGGAGTGCGAGAGAGATAGAGATAGCGCGTCTAAAATGTCTATTCATCTTTCTTTGCCTGGGTGTAATAAGCCCGCAATCCTTGAAAGCCAAGTCAACCAAGCAAGTAAGCAGTCAATCTTTAGTCATATCAAATATTTGTTCATAGCAGCATATAAATTGCGTTGTTAAATAATGAAAGTCAATTGTTGAAAACATTAACTTTAACTGCATTAACTTAAGTAACTTAACCGACTACTTACCGGAATCCGTTGCTTATAAAGCAAAGCAAATGAAAAAGAAAGCACAATAAAAATTAAAAGAACAAATTTTATTCTTTTCTTTTTTTTAGAGAAAATCCAAGATACAAATACATACACAAAAACATTTACGCATATATTTGTTAGGAGAAAAAGTTGCTTTGTTTTTTTGTTTTATTTTATAAAATTTTTCATTTATTTTAACCTTAAAAATTTATCTTAAGCCATGTTGAACGGGTATATATATAGTAAGCATACAAAGAAAAAAACATGAAATAAAAATAAAATTAAAATAATACAAATTACAATTTGTGTGAGTATAAAACTATAAATTCCAAGTACTTTGTTCGCACAAATGCATGTACATATATACATAAATATATATATATATGTATATATATATATATATATATGCACATGTATAGACTAAAAATACATAATGCATAAGAACTTACATGAAGTAGAAAGTAATTGAAACACAATGTACAGAGAAATGCTTAAACATAAAAGATTTATACCCTACCGTTGACCTTAAAACCTACAAAACGTGAAGGATAAGAAGAGTAAACAGAAGGAAATTAAGATTGCGAAAGAGAGAAAGTGAAAGAGTCAGATGCAAAGGCAGATGCAGAGAACGTATGAGCTGACTTTGAACGTTGTTATAGTCGTTATAGGGCATCTCATAAACTATCACAACTTTTTGCTGTGCGTTTTTGAACCACTCGACAACAAGAATAACAACATCGTCTATATATATATATATATATATATATGTATTCAGATATATATGAAAATATGTATATAAAGCTTTAAGTCTAAGTACAACTAAAACAACATAATACAATGGACTGGCAAACGCAGCAAAAAAAAAAAGCAACAAGGACAACATCAAGTCAATAATCGTTTTATGCGTTGTTTGCATAACGTTACGCTTTACTCTATCGCTACACAGCTCAAATCTATTTTTTATTCGTAATATAATTGCTTTTTGTTGTTGTTGTTGTTGTTGTCCCTACTGGCTGCTCTTAAAATATAATTTATGACAATTTAAATATTCATTCATTAATAGAAAGTAAGAATGAGAATAGGAAAATAAAATTGAAGAAAATGACGTCAGCGATGATTGCTTTAACCCTTTTTGAATTTTAATAGTAAAATCGACATAAATAGAAATACGACAGACCAAGTGGTTATTGTTATAAAACCATAATAAACTGTCGGTTCGCTTATGCCCCAGCCACGCTGCAAGATCGACCGTAGCGATTCGACCGGTTTAGTTAAGGGCATAATTTTACTAATAATTCTTAACAAAGGATACATGCCTTCCACAGGCCAAATAATACCGCACAGCATTACGTTCGGCAAAAATGAACCCATCGCTACATATGTAGCTGTACGATCCGTATTCACTGCGCAGGATATAACAAAACCATAACTCATGCCGCAAAGTCCACTAAGTACGCACATAGTTAAAACTGACCAAATGCTGCCCGTTAGGGTCGTGTTAAAGAAATAAAAAACAACCAATAGAGCGAAAACACATTGACTGAACATAACTGTAAATTGAGTGACAAGTAATGAAAATAAAATTTCAGGTCCTGTTATACCCGCCACTAAACTGCGTTCTAACATGCCCTCGTTACGTTCGAGCAACATAGCTCCCGTTGTGATGGCAACCGATAAAAAGAATATAATGGTTAGTATAATACCAGGAGCAACAAAATCGTTAAAGCTCGGAATTATAGCTCCATAGATAGGTTCTTGATATATAACCGGTATACGGGCGACTCCAGGATTAATATCACAATCACTAAGCTGATGATCAACAAAGCTATAGTAGGTGTCTACTAAATCACGGAAGAGCAGGGTAGCGATTTGTTGATCTAAAATTAAGTGAAAATAATGGATTTTCAATTAGTAGCTTTGTAGGGTGTAAAGCTTTAACTTATTACCTGACATATCCAATCGCAACTTCAACTCGGAAGCATCTAAAGTCCCATCATCAACATAACGTCCGCTCTCTATGCGGTCAGTTAGAGCTTCAGTAAAATTATTAGCGATTGTTAAAGTACCCCAAGCTTTACCCTGCCGCACCAAGTCAGTTGCTTCGTCATCCGTATGAGTGAATATCTGAAATTAAAAATCAAATTTTTAATAGATTATTAGTGCGCTCCGCTTACTGGGGTAATTTTGAATAGGCTCCATAAAGATTTTGTTAAGGCAAAGCTTTCGGAAATTATTCTGATCCTACAAAAACAAAACCTACGCGATTTCCTAACCAGCCGTAACGAATTTAAGTTGCAGTTCAATGTGTGTGGCGTAAGTTTTTCGTTTTCAACTTAAAACGACATTTTTTTTACATCGTGAAATTTTAGGCAAATCTATGACGACAAACATTTGTTTACAAACGAGATCGTCCCACTTCGAGCTATCAAGTGTTGCTTGCAGCACAAAAGCAATTTATTTATATTTTGTGAATGCTTTCTAAATTCTTTTTATTTCGATCTTGACTTTGGTTTGAAAATTTTTAAAAAAAAAAATGGAAACATAAAAAAATCCTGAAAATTATTGTCGATAATAAAAAAGTGAAGCTGCATGATTTAGTCGACATTCGGAAACCTGGAATCGACTGATCGATTGATGGGGCAGCATCACCATAAGCTTCAAATAGTTTGACGGGTTTCGGTAACAGATTTCGTCAAAACAAACAACAACACTAATGTGTATCGAAAATGCAATTTTGAGCGTTCCATGATTAGCGTCTATATGCGCGGAATAACTCAATGATACTAAATGGAAAAATGTTAATTGATGTAGAGAAAGATCAAAATAATCGAATTTAACTGTTGTGTGCATTGATGGTTCGAATAACTTTATCATTTTCCCCAATAGATATCACTGATCAAAATACCTGCAAGCACCTAATATTATAAATAAATCTTGTACAATACCTGCATCTGGATAAGTGCTCTCTTTCCCATTTTCAATGGAAGATTTTTTTTATTATTATTATTATTATAAATATAGCCAGAGAATAAACTCTAAGGACTAAAAGCCTTAAAGCACTAGCATCTAAGGCTTTCGGCTTTTATTAAAAATTCTACCGCGCTTGAGATTTGAACCCACGACCATTGAGATGCTAGTCGGGACTCTCGGCCACTCAGGTGGATAATCTTTTATTTTTTAATTTTTTTATTATGTTTTTTTGTAAAAGAAAAAAAAAAGATGAATAAAAATGGACCTGATTTGTGAGACGATATAGAAGACGCTGATATCAATTATTTTGACAGAAATTGAAAAATGTTTTTCGGAGTTTTTTGTTGGAAGCAACAAGTGTAGAGTCTGCAAAAAAAAAAAAAAAAAAAAAATAATAAAAAGCAAACGTACATCAATTTGCTGACAGATGTTCACTTTAAAATATTTCTCTCCTTCCGTCATTCCATTTATATTAAATTACACTCTTTGTGTTTATCAAAAGTCTCTTTTGCTTTTATGTCATGCTTATCGTTATTCTTATAAAAAAAGTTTAATTTACAACTTAATTAAATGCTTTTTAATTAATTTTTTTCCTTTTATTTTGTTTCGTTTACTTATCTTGGCTCTTCTTAATATTCTTTTCACTATCTCGTAATATTTTTCTCTATTAATGTTTTGTGTTAACTGCGTTGCCATTAAAGTTTGTTCCTTTAAGTTTTATTGCCTTTCATTGGGCACTTCAAAGTCAAGTCACTTTCAGTTTAATTAATGTAACATAATGTCTCGTTTATAGTCAGTTACACGTTTCAGTGACACAATTTACCATTAAGGATTTCCATTTACAACGCAGTGTAACGCATTTCCTGGTTCACTTCGCTTGCAATGTCTCTCAATTGCTTATGTTTCACTGATTCCTGAACAAATTCTCGTTAAATCCATTCATTGCCTTGCTTTTAATATGTTGTTGTTGTTATTATTGTTTTTGTTATTGTTTTTGGATTTCAAGGTGATTTTTGTTTTCATTCTTCCGCACGTGTTACTATTGTTGTTACCGTAATTATTGAAGATTTAAGCTTAAGTTATTCCAATGTAAATCGTACTAAAGTCCTGCTAAAAGGCTTCTAGTAAAACTGCATTAAATAGCCATGAAATCCCATAAATCTAAGGATTATTGTTTTCACATTCACCACTGATGAAAGGCGATATACTAGTTTGGTTCTTTAGTTTGTTGTATCCAGAAACACGCATTGAAAATGCATAAGATATTGAAACGATTTCGTACTGCACTCTGTTTGGCATTGCAACGGTAAGGATCATAAAATTGCTTTACGAGGTCGAAACTCTCCGTATATATGCGGTGTAAATGACAAGATCGTGTGCAGGGATTGTACAGATTTGTTTTCTCGAATTGATATGAAAATAATTTTTAATTTTCGTTGTTTGGTACTCAATTTTAATTTCGCCCTCAACATGTCCCTGGCCACGCTCCGATCCTTATTCGAAACCAAAATTGCCATGATCTTTCTGGTTGACCTTTTGATATGCTCGGCCTTCACTTTGGGCTATAAGTCCCCATCCATAAGCCGAATTTCAGACCTCTTACATATCATCGATGGTTAGCAGTTTATTAAGTAAATCATCCCATTCGGCCCCATACTCAAAAAAAAAAAACGGATTAAGCATCGTCAGCTTTTTTCTTCTTTTACTGACTGGCCTTTATTTGAGATCTCCTGAACAAAAATACAAATGAAGCAAACACAGTCGTTCTGGAAAACGTTCGTTATTTAAATCAGCCTCTCTTACGGCAAAGCTAATCCTTTTTTTAAATGGTCACAGAGGCAGTTTTAAAATGGACTTGATATGTACCAGGATTTAAACTATAACTTAAATTTGATAGAAATATTAAGGAGAAAGGTCTGAATCTTAAAAAAAGAATAAAATTTCCTTCTAAAAGGCATTGGACTACCACGTAGCCGGGTATATAAGAATCGCAAATCAATGGTTGGGGATTCAAATCCAAGTGCAGTTTAACCACACTTAATGGAACCTATATTAAAAGTGGCTTGGAAGTAAATACGACATACATTTGCTAGGCGGAGGCCACTCCGTAGCTCATCTTCGCTCTTCACTTCTTGTCGACCACCAGGTTGTTGCACCTAAAGTGGATATCTGCTGAGTCATGGATCATATTAAAAAGAAAAAGAAACACAACCTATCAACAGTCCAAGCTACTCGCTTATCAAGTTGAGAAGATAGATATGAAAGATTTGTCCTAACACACAATTATCTAAACTTACTGGATATAGATCAACATTACACACTTTGCAGTATATTTAGTCTTGATTTATTTGATTACTTACCATCACCATGCTTCTGTTTCTGACCAGCATATCTAGATAACGACAACTTAATTGAGTTTGATTGCAGCCGACAATGCTAGGACAATATTGTTTACTAATCATCTCCTCATTCATTTCATAATTGGCAACAGCCAATTTTAGTCCGGTCGGGTCGTGGCCAATCGCATAACAAAACAGAAATGTTTGTAGTATCGGTAAACCGACAATAAACAGCATCGTTCTAAAAAAAAAAAAAAACAAAATATATCTGTAAAAAGTCGTCTTTAATAATCAGTAATAGGCAAGCGTATCTTACCCCTTATTACGCAACATCCAAAGAAAGTTTTTCCATATTATGGCGTGCAAATGACTCGAAGACATAAATTGTTTATTGCAAAGCGATACCGACACGTCTTCTTCGGGCGGGACAGGTAATGCTGAAACTGCGGGTGTCGATATAGGATCAGGGATAGCTGAAGTCATTGATATGTTGTCACCAAACTCGCCCGATATCTCGGCATTGTCTTGTTCATCGGACAAATCTAAGGCGGGATTTGAAATAGCCGGCACTGTTACGTTATCGATAACTTCTTTGGCTATAGATGATCGGCGACGCTTGCCCATGTTCTGCAGTACGGCGAGTTTAAGGAAAACTTCCTCTAACGATTCGGCACTGTATTGCTGGCGTAGCAATTGAGGCGACTCTTCAGCCAGCATGCGACCCCCACGCAATAAACCAATCTGTTAAAGAAATATTCAACCAAACCATGACTAAGTGTAAACACATACAATATGCACATAAATCACGTTGATTAAGCTTGTGTGTAAGTCGCGCAAACACATATTCAAAAATGCTCTTACTCGCCTCACATAAACACACACACACGCATACACACTTACGCATTTACCATAGTACATATAGGCTGACGTTCCAATTTCAAGTAAATGTTAGGCTTACATTGAATTATTGCCAAGTTTTATGAACTTTCGCTGACCTCTCATATTTTTTGCCAGAGTGTTTTTTTTTCTCTTTTCTTTTCTTTTCTTTTCTTTTCTTTTCTTTTCTTTTCTTTTTCTCTTGATTTTTGTTTTTTGTTTCCGTTGGTTATTGCATGTGTGTGTTCGAACATTTCAAACCCTCAATAGTCAAACTCGGAAGTACTCCTTTATACCCCTTCATATTTTACGATGCACATGCACACATACAGAGACGCGCACACACACACACACACACATTCGAACCATACCAACAGCAAGGACTTTTAATCCCCAACATTGCGTTTCGCTCTACTCAAACTTATCTTGCCCTCTAATCAATACCGGACATTTTAACTGGTAGCAGGCGGAAATTGAGTTAATTGATTTATGTTCGAACATGACTAGACACAGCTTTATGTTTTTGCTTCTGCCACTAACACATGGAAATGAACACATTGTGCGCCTGAGTAGGTTAGGGAAACTGAAAAACTTTTCCTTTTGTTTTTGTTTTTTCTTTTTCTCTCGGTCTCCTTAAGGCTTGTGCCAAAACTTTTCATCAATGCGCCTGTCGACGTACTCGATGCGATAAGTAGATATGGCTATGTGTGTGTACTTATGTATGATAGAATGTCTTCGATTGTGGCTTGTCATGACTTTTGTTTTTATTGAATGTGTACATATATCAAGGAAAAGAATGAAAGAGAGACAGAGAGGGAAAGGGAGATTTGGTAAAAATAACGTGAAAAAAAAAGAAATTCACTTTTCTGTTGTTGTCAGCTGTTGCTGCTTACTTTGCCTTTCTTTGTAATAATTATAACAAAATTTTTGTCTACGTGTTACGAATTATGAAGTTTACGATTCTTATTAAATTGTAATTAGTGAACAATTGATAAACTTGCAGAGCCAGCATAAGTGAAAGAAAATAATAATAATAATAAAAGTATTAATAAAAATAATAATTAGATACTGGACGCGAGAAAACACTGCAAAGAAAACTTGAGAGCAATTAATTTTCTGCTAAGTAAGAAGTTAATAAGCCGCGCCATTAACACACCAGCTCTAAGGAATTGAAAAAAAATTAATTTCAACCATCGATTCGTCAAGGAGCCGTTTTCATAAAACTCAAAGGTGACCTATTTTTCATCACGCTTCGTTCCTTCAATTTACGGAAATTTGTTTTAGAGGCGTATTTTCAATTATGAACAAAGAATCAATTTCGAGAGAGTTAGGTAAGAGCTTTTTCCAATTCAGTACATCCCACGTTAACTACAATTGATGGGTGATTGAAACTCTCATATATATTGAATGGTCGATTGGTAGCGGCATGGCAGTTACCGATCGGACATAAACCTCTTAGACTATAACTACTTCCTATCGCTCTTACCTCACTTCTTTCTCTCTAATCAACAAGGTGTTCATAAACATCTAGAGGGTAAACCTTGCGTGTCTGCTCATATTCCAAAAAAAAAAAAAATTATATTCCGCCGCGGAAATTTATATTATGTATGCGTTGTTCTTTATGAGTAACAAGCGAGAAACAAGGAAAGCAAAAGTGTTCACAGTTTTTGTTACATACGCTTGCGGACGTGTTTTAGGTGCATGCTTTGCAATGTTTTGCTCCTCTTAAAATTCTCTTGCAAGTTTGTAGGCGATATCTTCATTATCGAGAACAAGGTAGTGTTTACCACATATACTACACCGTTGCTCAGGCGGACAGATGCGTACATGAAGGGAATGTGGATTCGCAATTTGACACTGGCCAAGTATTTTATACTTTATGGGGTTTTTAAAAGAAAAAAGGTGAGAAAAAAGTGAAATTATAGCACACTATGAGATTGAGTAGGCCTGGCTGATTTTTTCAATCGCCCATAGAATAAGCGTTAAAAATTTTTGTACAATTATCTGCAATAGTTTATAAGTAATGAGAAAACAATCAATTTTCTATTCCTTTTGAAAAACAGAGGTATCCTCAATTTACACGGCATTGTAGGCGTGCCTTTCGACCAATTTGGATCATTTCCGGTAACAGACTGCGCGGAAGAATTTACAATGTGTTTGCTAAATTTCAAGTCGATAGCTTCATTTTAGCGACCAGGAGAATGTTTACAGCAGACAGACGGACGGACCTACTTCAATCGATTATTAATTCAATGGTGATCAAGAATGTATACATTATGTAGGATCTCTGAAGCTTCCTTCTGAGTGTTACAAAATCGTATTCACAAAAGGAATATAGTTCTCATCCTTCGGTGAAATTATACCTTGCTCTCATGTGAAGATATATTATACTTTCCATGGAAATCGTCACATAGGAGGTTGCCTAAAATGGCAGTGGACAGTAGTCCAAAATAACTTCCTTTTTAAAATTTGTTTAATGTTCATATATGCTTGTCATTAATAGCTAGAAATTATTCTTTACCGCTACCTAAAGACTTACTATTCATGAGAACATTTACATAGAATGGGGTTTAAAAAATGGATCCATCCGATTCAAATTTGGTGCGTTTATTTCTTACATCATATTAGACTCAGAAAAATTACATGACAACCCTTATGAGAGACAATATCTAGAGGGTGGACCTATATGGGTCAAAAATTAGGTAAGATTAATTTCTTCGCCAAACTACTGTTATGGGCCACTTTTTAACATATAAGAATTATTATTGAAAAAATTTCCCCCTCGACATAATCCTCAACAATTACGAGCACCTTTGGAAATTGCAGTTTTTTGTGTTTTTTTTATAATGGCTTTTCAAAATAAACCCATATAAGTGGGGTTGTCGAAAAGGTCGTCTTATCTTATGCAATTTTAGTGGATTCAAAAGCTCCCCAGTGTACAAACCTTCATCAACATTTTTAAAAGATTACGGCCTGTGTGTTGAAAACAATGACATGGACAGGTAGATGGTCTGACGAGCTTAGGTATGATGAAAGGTTGGTCTAACGTAAGTCCTCTTGCGTATTACGTACATGTGGGGAAACTTAACCTTTTGGCAAAGGGTACAGGGGATAAAAACTATATCCTAAGCCTCTCACTCGACGGAGTTCAAAAGAGTTGAAGTCGCAAAAAAAACATACTTTTGCGCTCTTTTTCGAATTTTTTCGCTAGAATAAAAAAGATCCTGTGACTAAGAACGACATTTTGTTCTATCAGCATTCTGGGCTGTGACAACAAAATATCAAGCACCTGATGCATGAAAATTATGACTGAGTCATCATCAATTGCATTTAACGAACTAATTATCTCTCAGTGGAAAATAACTACGATAATCAATGTCCAATTTCTTCAAAAGCCCTCTGGACGGTTACAAGCGTAGAGAGACTTGTTTTGTTCTTAATGTAAAACTTAAAGGAAATTTTTGACATAAATTATTTTGTAAATTACTTAAATTGTCTGGTTTTTTATTACACTAATACATATATACATTTTTTTTTCTGCATTAACATTTTTTCATCTTCATGCGTTAGCAAAATAATTTTTGATTATTGAAAGATCTTTTTTGCACGGTATTATTTTTCATTTTTAATTTTCCTTATTTTCGTAATGTGTTAACTGACATGAAAAAACATGTTATTGATTTACATAACATGAGGGATATACAACATTTCAATTCAAATTCATTTTTTTTTTTTTTTTTTACAATTTCTTCATTTCCTTTCTTCTTTTATGTATAGATATGCGTTTGTAAATGTCAATTCACGTTGTGCAATACATATATGCATGCACAACCAGTCGATCTTTTGTACGAAATGAAAATGGAATTAAATCTCATTTCTTACGCATCCCTACACTTACATGCACATTTCCATACATAGAGCAAGAACAAGTAGATTGAAAGCAATTCAATGCGTTAAGACTAGATGACGAAGGAACAAAAAAATTTTGATATATATATATATATATATACACAAGAATTTATAACAATAATAATAATCGATAAGAGTTAAAGAGAATCTTATAAACAACAATAGACAAAGAAGAATAACATAAACTTGGACAAGGTAATAAAATATTAAGTAACAATAAAGTTCTTTGGAGAATGCGCTTATGTGTAAAATCGTTCAATTTCATCCTTTCGAGATTTAAATACTGTTCTGACTTGTTAACAGAGAAAGAAATATGATTGTATTATAAAAGTGAACTAAAGTTATGTGTCTCATATGTAGCAAAATTACTAAGCCATAACAACAACAATAATAACAATAACGATAATAATAATAATAAAGTTGCGAGTATAAGGTAGACTTCAAGGTATGGTTAATCTCCTCCTTCGCTCATGTTTTCTTAAAATTCTTCTTCACCGATTAACTGAAACTCAGGTTGCCTATCTACCTCCACAAAATCATTCATTCTAAAGTCTTTTAATTGAACGACTTCAGCTCTCTAACTCGAATGGAAATCCTTTCAAACGACATTTTATTGTTCATGTTGCTAGACAACGGATTTGCTTCTACCTCATCACCAATCATTCATTCTCAAGTCTTTTAATTGAACGACTTCAGTTCTCTCAAATCGAATGGAAATCCTTTCAAACGACATTTTATTGTTCATGTTGCTAGACAATGGATTGGCTTCTCCCTCATCACCAATCATTCATTCTCAAATCTTTTAATTGAACAACTTCAGGTACCTAAATCGAGTAGGAATCTTTTCAAACGACCTTTTAAGGTTCATGTTGCTACTTATTAGAGTGCCTTACCACTGAATCTGAAATCCTTCGATCGCACTGCTAAACTCATAATTTATTTATATATATATATATACATATACATATACATACATATATATATATATATATATACATATACATATACATACATATATATATATATATATATACATATACATATACGTATATGTATACAT
>KK500067.1:64030-113212 GCA_000688715.1 Glossina pallidipes
ATAATAATAATAATAATAATAATAATAACATATTAAATATATATTTTATATATATATATCTTATATATATCTTATATATATATCTTATATATAGATATATAAAAATATATCTTAATTATATTTGCTTAACACTTTTTGCTAACAGAAGCTATTTTTGTGTTTATGGTAACATAACTTTACATATATGCTACTGAGCATGTAAATAGTACTCCGCCCTTTTTCATTAAAATACGACACAGTTTTGCTTGCTTAGAAAATGAAAGAATTATTTATTGAAAGTACGGCTCATCTGCATTTAAGGCTTTCCATCACCTTTCGGGTAAGACAGAGATACTTTTCCGTAGTTTGTGAAGAGAATTCAATCACAAAAGGACCAAATTTTTAGTGCCTTCATAAAAATGGAAGCACCGTTCGAACAAACAATTATCGATCCGCCGATAGCTGCGTGGACATTCTGTACATTTCTTGAGCGACTTTTTTAGCCAAAATGTGGACTTACTACAGTCTATTAGGCGGCAATAAAACAGTTGGCATAACATATCTATGCTGTGCTTCTAGAAAGCAAACAAGGCTAAAGTTAGGCAAATTCATACAATAAGTTGAACTACACTACTCTTTCAAAATAAAGAAAAATTTTGGGACCCTTTTTAATGAAACTTTGCTATAATTAACGACCTTTATCTTTCGTCGGAGAAAAGAAGCTATTTAATACCTTTGAGCGCTTTTGTGCTGCTAGGCAGCTTTCTAAGAGATAGGACATATCCGCTTCCCATCGTATTTCTTCCGAAATTCTAGACCATCCATCCGCTTTTGCTAAAAATCATATATAGAAAGCGACGATTGGTTAAGTCTTTAGAATTTTCGAAAAGGCATGGGCAGTTTTTTTTTTCAAATTATGTATTCTAAAAAAACGAATATAGGGGGGATTCTAATTCAAGGAACTTTTAATATACCTTACATTGCTCGAGAAAATGACAAGAAACATTTCGCTCTTCAAAGGAATTTATAAATTCATTAACCTATGCTAGCAATGACCTGGTACTAGAGACCTATAAGTCACCCTTCGAAGCAACAAAGACTCATGCTCTTATATGAGTAGTACTGTACGTAGTTTTTCTTTCTTTCTTTGACTTAAAGTATGGAAGAAGAAGAAAAAAGTATTATATAATATGATACTAGAGTTTAAGGCGTTGAGGCATAAAATTCCAATCATATCGAAAGTCACTTATGATAATCTAAGGACAGGAGGAGAGAGAGAAAAGAGAGGAAAGAAAATTAGTTGGCAAACACACTTGAACTTAAAATGCTCAACTTCGCATTAAGCCTTAAGGGGAGTGAGTGAATGGATAGAGTTACGGTTGCTGTTTGTGCGGCTATTACTAGACGAGTAATTTTAGAACGAAAAAAAAAATAGTTCGTGTTATAACTAGTAGCTTAGCAGCATACCTGGAAACCACTCAGTTGTTTTAGAATTAAAAAAAAATAAATAAATAAATAAAAAACCAACATTTTTATATTTTTTTATTTGCACAAATTTTCCGTTACACTAGCTTTAGGGTAAAGTTGTTCTTTTATATCGTTCCGTTTTATTTTTCCTCAAATATTTGTTTTATTTATTTTCTCATTTATCCACATGGTTGCTTTATTTGTTTCGGTAAATGACAGCATTTTGATTTGTATATATTTAAACATTTTGTTTTTGTTTTATTTGATTGTTTGTTTTCATTTCTCTAGCATTTGAAACGTGCTCCCAAGCTTTTCCAAACTTTAGCCAAGTGTAGCTGTTATTTTGCCAAAAAAAAACAGCAAAAAAATCCTAACAACAAAACTGATAGTTAGAAAATGCCTTTAGCATTTTTCCTCTACAAAAAAAAAAAAAAAAAAAAAAATGTCGGTGCTTGTGCGTGAAGTGGGCACCAGCACATATTACAGAATAGAATATAAATCTACAAATTGAGTTCGTCGGCATAAGCAATCTCCACCACTCTTTATACAGCGTTAAACAACAACAATTGGATTACTACATACGTGTCGTCCTATTATGCTAGGTATTGCAGTACTTCATAGAGTACGTAGCACAGAGATGCCACTACTGTTTTCTTAAAACGCTACTTTAGACGCTAATTGGATACGATTTCATTTTCCTTTAATATCCATCACTAGAGGATAAAAGTATATTAAATTTGTTACATCACTTGTCAGAATCAAATAATAAATGCTTGGCGCAAGGGCTGTTCTAAAGTTTAGAGTTCGGTTTGTTCTCACGATTAGGTTAAACTATTCCTGTATTTTTAATTGCTTATTAACCAAGTTGTCGTCTATAATATTATATATTATATTATATATTATACATCAAATACTATGTGCTTAGGGTTTTCTATTACATTATACACTGTACACTAGATAAAGGCCCGTTTTGAAAACGAAAGGATTAGCACTTTCAAAGTAAGTCAGCTGATGTACTTGGGCTGTGATTTTGAACCGGTTGGCAATGCCCATTAACTGGGAACAGATTAACAGAGCACAAGAATATTGCATTTTCCTCTGGTCCGAAACCAACCGCTGTACGAGTATAGTAAAATTGGATCGCGAACACAGGAAAAGACGTAAAGGAACCCGGCCAGGTTGCAGACCGATTATAAATAGATTACGCTAACTAGCCGAGAAGTTTGATTGTTTGCCGACAGGTCAACAAGGAAGCTAATAGGTTAAGAAAGAAAATGTACTTGACTTTTCATTGCCACTCTTTCGATAGACTTGCAACTTAGATAATGGGTCTAATTTTAAGGGAACTTATGTTATAAACATACTTAGTCTAAAGAATTATTAAAGTATTATGATAGCTTTTTCACTTGAAATAGACATTTGTTGAGAAAAATTGGTGTAATATATATAGCGATCAAAATATATTCCACCATTTTGTACAATTTTTTCTCATCTTTCTGGCCGTCGGCGATACCGTGTCGAAAGAACATTGATTTGGCAGCGATCCAATCATCGATCTATTTGCGCACTCATTCTTTATTTCGTATCCACGGGTCAATCGAGCCATGCTGCATCGTTCTGATTGGAAGGCGCTATGCCTGGTGAGTACATTGAGTGCTGCTGAACTTCCCATTTGAGCTGCAACAGTGCAACTCAATAATTCTCACAACTTATGGCCGAGCGTTGTTATCCAAGAGGACGACTTTGCGTGTGTTGACCGCTTTTACTGTCCCGTTTTGCAACAATACATCGTTTAATTAGCTAACCTCGGTAGACATCTGCAGTAACAGTTACATTCGCTTTTAGCAGCTCATACTACACTACACCTTGCTGATCTAATTCTATGCATAGCAACACTTTATGGCCTCACTTCGGTGAGGATGCGGATAGCTCTCTTGGGCAAATCTATGATTTTTTGGGCTTTGAATTTTCGCAGTAGACCCACTTTTCATCGCCAGTCACATTACGCCACAGCAAACTTTTCTTTTCTTCTTCTCGAAGTGGGATTTTCAGCCAATTCGTATAGCAGCCATTTTCCCTCCTTTTAGATCTTCTCCATCGCATGTAAACGCATAAATGTACCTGATTTATCAAACTGCTATACTAAACTGTTCGAAATTTCTTTGAGAGTTTGACCTGGGTCTTCCGCACACAAGTCTTGCAGTTCACTGTCTTTAAACGTTTTTAGTCTTCCAGGCCGTTCTTATTTATTGACATCAAAGGCAGCGCTTTTAAACCCTTTTAAACCGAAAATGACAATTGGGTCGAAAATGTAATTTTGTGTATTTCACGCTTAGCGTCTGTACACACGGAATAACTTAATGATACTAAAAAGAAAACTATTATTTTATGTAGAGAAAGATAAAAATCGTCGAACTGAACCATTGTCTACAATGACACTTCGCATTACTTTATCATTTTGATCAATAGATGTTAGTGATCAAAATACATGCAAGCATCTATTAAATGGAAAAGAAATTTGGAGCTTATGATATCTCGCATGTAACCAAGGCGCAGGTAATTCACAAACAACCTTTCGACCTTTTCAAACCGTACAAGTATACGCAGGCTATAGTTTTATAAAATTCTTTGCGTTACGAAGTTTTTCATTCTCTGTCGTTGAATTCGTGAACCCTACTTTTGCAGTCATCTGAGCATCTCCAATAAAGTTTAAGACTTCGCCTTCATATAAATTTAGTTTAAATTCAGCAAACGTCAAAATTAAAAACGGCTTTTTTCCGGCCAGGTTTAAAACTTTAACATATTCCATGATAAAGTTGATAACCTATCTGGCAACCCTGTCCAGTTACATGTGTTCCGACATTAGGAACTTAGCCGCTATGAGACAACGACATCACTTTTCATGAGGCTCTCTCTGAGGACGTTCACGTATTAAGCTTAAACAGATTCGCAAACAGTTCCTTTGGAAGGCGTCTTATTGCTGAACGTAGGCGCTAGGGTACCAGTTAGTTCTTTTTGAGTGGACACTCTTCAGTTTTTCAATCCTTTTGCGATTTGTTTCATATTGGCACCTAGGCCCGAGAGGTGTCGATCTAGTTGGTTTTTAGCCACATCCTACCTGAAGTCGGACTTGAGTCTTTTAAAATAATTAAGGTACCATAGGGGTCAGGTTGCTCAGATGATCTCCTCTGCGTGGAATTGCTGCCTAGCAATTCCACATCTGCATAGTGTGGGTCTTCAACCTGGTTGCTAGGAATCGCCCTTGAGGCAGTTTCCTGAGGTATTAGATCGGTCTTGCCTCATAGAAGAAAGGACATTCCATACACAGGTTCTTGATTTGGAACTGCCTGGGAGCCTCCCCGCTCCCTGTGGGGCATGAACGACGCTTTCTCACTTCGTGTCCCATCCTGCATCGTAGGTTTGAGGCTGTAAGTCAGGAATCTACACTAACCCCTTGTAGCACATCTGATTAGTTACATAGTAAGTGGAAGTAACTTAAACTAAAGTAAGGTAAGTAGATTAACTACATTGTAATTAAAGCGTGACAGTCAAAAATGAATGAATTGAAATCGAGTAAGAGAAAATTTCCATACATTTATGGATTTTCCTACAAGATAGTCTTTAAGTTATTCTGAAGTATCCCTCTTATATTGATATCGGCCCTGGTAGCAGTATTTCCTTGTTTCAAATGTAGTTTTCCTATTGCTTTAACGAATACCACGTCGTCGTGGTTCGCTTTAAAATGAAAAATGTTGCTGAACATTTTTTTCTTCATCTTCTTTATATTGTTTCGAATATTTCTTTTTTACTTTTTTCGGTATTGCATTCAGTTTTGTCTCATTTTGCCTGCTTTGCTGCTGTTTTTTCTTTTTTTTTTTGTGAGTTTTATCTCTTTTCACAATTTTTGTTATTTACCCATTTTTTCTAATAAATGAAATCAGAGACCGTTACCTAGCATTTATATGTTTGTGTCAGTGTTTGTGAGATGCATTTCAAACTTTGCTATTTTTCTTCTTTTTTTTTTTTTCCTTTTACTAGCAAACTGAAATTCGAACTTTATTTGGTTTCTCAGGCAGTTGCGTCATGTATGCATTAGTATTATATTTCGAGAAATCAGAAACTATGAAATTAATAGAATTATTCACTTCTGTCTTTTTTGGATAAACTGAAAAAACTAAAAAACTGAATCGAGAAGTGTTTCATATGCTGAATGAGTTTTTCCAATTAGATGCGCTTGTTGTTATTGCTTCAAGGGTTGTTAAGAGAAATTCCTTTTAAACAAGAAATATTTCGCCCTTGAATTCTAAATGCATTTATTTTCAACCTAAATATTATTTAAAGAAAGTAAGAAGAAGCTCAAGGCGTTCTCAATTTTCAAATTATTAAAATAATTCGAATTTTTGGAAAATTATTTCCGATTACCATATATTCGAACGGGAGAGAGAGATATACTAAATTCGTTGTTCCTTCTGTTCATTTGAAATAAAGCTTTCTCTTGTAACAAATGACGTGTGTGGGAATAAACTTATTTAGTGGATTATTAGCTTATTAGTTTATCTTATCTCTCTCTATCTCCCTCTGCTCTTTAGTGCTTTTATTGGTACAGTCGTCTTCGTGTAAGCCTTTTCCTCTGTCCATTAGCTTGTTGCTCCTCTCTGTCGTACGTATCGAGTCGTTCTTCATTCACCAAACAAATGTTAGCTTGCTCTTCCACTTCATCAAGCCGTGAAAATTGAAAAAACAAAACTTTATATGAGAATCTTCCGAAACAACTTTTGCTCTTTGGCCTTAGAAATTTGCATTGGGACCCGTTTGTCTCTTTTTTCGCTTATTAACATAGACTGCTTTAGTTAGCCTTACCGCACCTTGAGAAAGGTACATTTAGGAAGGTAGGTAGATTTAGTTTAGTGAGGCGAGCTTCAACTTGGTTTCCGAAGCTTCGTTTCTCTACAAGTTTTTGTTTTTATAAAACCCAGTCAATGCAGATATAACTACGAGTTTTTCAAGCCGTTAAGAATCTTTTTCAAAAATCTATAGATAATATATATAATTTAATCGCGACATCCACCAAATCAGCCCTCCTTAACACATGCGATTTGTCTATGTCGTATTTAAATTAAAATTATAATCTTAACGTGCTGTGATAAAGTATGATTGGAAAATTAAGTGGATTTCTTTACTATGATAATAGGCAAGCTTTTGCATGATTGCAATGGCTTAGGAGTTCATTCACAATTCGGATGTGTATCGGTTGCGGCTGTGCCTCTATGCCAAAGCCATGTTTTTTTCTCTCTTGTTTATTCTATCTTTTTATTTTCTCGTATACCAATGCAACTTCTTATACCCATCACCGTAGGATGAGATGTATATTGATTTTGTTTGTCAAAACGTTTGCAACTCCCAAAAGAAAACATCAGAGACCCCTCAAAGTATATATATTCTTGGATAGCATCAAATTGTAAATCGATTCAAGCATGTCCGTCCGTCTAACGTCTGTTGTAAAAATTCTCTTTCTCCCCAAAAATGATCGACCTCAAATTTACCAAAACCATTACAAATTCTTTCCCACAAGTTGGTGTTGAAAAGGGACCAAATCGGTCGAAACTGAGAACAACTTTTTTTTCAAAAGGAATAAAAAACTGGTTTTTCTTTTATTACTCATATTCCTATAGCAGATAAATGCCCAAAAATTAGAACGTGTACTCTATGAGCGGTGCGATAGTACAGAAATGGGAACCATCGGGCACGCCTACTCAATATTATCGTGCATTAAATTTAAATTCTTTATAAATGCCTTCATAACACGTAGAAATAAGCTTCCAGAACCCCATAAAGTATATAAATTTTTACTCGGTTTCAAATTTGAAACGCCTCTAAGCCTGTCCGTCTGCCCAATTGTGCAGTATGTATGGTAAATATTTTCCCGTTCGAAAAATGAAGATATTGTCTACAAACTTGCAAAAGAATTTGGAAGTGCGTTAAATATTTCAAAGAACACGCCTACAACGTCCACGCGCCTGCAGGATAAAAATTTTTATTTCACTGGGCTTCGCCCACTCCGTTTTATAGCGCATGAATATTTTATCTCTTTTAGGATAACGGTGGTGGATATAAAAAACTCGGTCACCATTGAATACAGTTTCTTACTGGTTTTTTATTCACGAAGAGTACATTCTCGACACAAATATGATATGATAGTTAAAAGGTTAACATTACCAAAGCATAAACATACGATGCCATGTCAACGTGCACTCCTTGCGTTTATCTTTGTTTTTCTTTTAGACATCACTGTTTTCCTTTTTGTTTCCTCAAGTGTACTGAGCGTTTGTATTAAGTCAGAAATATTGGTCCGCTTACTTGAATCCAAAGGAAAAGAGAGAAAAATTATCGTCTCAATAATAGAGGCAGGAATTTCCTTTTGGAGCAAAATTTCATGCTGTTTTTTTTTTTTGTCGAACTATTTGAAGAAATTTTTTGTTAATTGAAAAATTTATTTGATTACACTTCAATCAGTGTGCTAAGGAAACAAGAAAAAAAATGTGCGACTTGGTTTGATTAGGAAAAGGTTATTTATTACCTTATAAACATAGTTATATAGTTTCATCCTAATCATTGTAAAATTCGAGCCCTTCAAACTGTTCGGTCCATTACTTTCTGTTTTAACGTTATTGACGGCTATAAAAAAGGTTTTTATACAAATTTGAACAATCGTATCCTTGTGACCGGTCATTAATTTGCAGAGAAAACAATACGTTTGCGCATGATAGCTCTTCCAATTTTGTATTCTGGAGCAATAGTCGCAATAAAATTCTTTGATATTAATTTTGTTAAGAAATAGGGCTGCTAAGTCGCAAACATTTCATGCTGCTTATGACATCCCCGTGAAGTTGCTCGGCATACAGCTGTTATCAGAAGAGTTTAAAAATATCACCAAAAAAAAAAAAAAAAAGAGAAAAACAAGTGAAAATGTTATAGTTGGCCAGGCCCCACCAATAAAACCCTCCATTGTCCTCCGTCTGTATGCTTTATATTGTTGTTCATGTAAAGATTTTTGAAAATAAATAAGAACATTGTGGCCGGGCAATGTTGACCGCACATCAGTACAGTTGTTCGAGCTTTGTGGTAACAATATCCCAAATATTTCGCATTATTTTCACGCAGAGGCATACCTTTCATGAAATTCCATATAGTGGACGAAGGCAAAAATATCACATGACCTCGTCCACATATAACAAACTTAATTTAGTCCTCAAAAATTTTATCATTTTTCAATTTTCATCATAGACTTTCTCTCCTTATAAGGCCTTGCTGCACATTATAACCCTTCATATATGTTAGGGTCTAATAAAAAGATCCACATTAAACTTTCTGCTCAATCGCTACTATGGACCAATTTTCATCATCAAATATTAAAAAATAAAACTTTTTTTATTCATCAGAAATCCTATATGGAGTGGGATCGAAGAAGTAGACGAATGTTGTTCAAATTTGGTCAACTTTATTTTTGTGTAAAATTAGTGAACATGAAAAAATTTTCATCATTTTTGCTATATGAGCCATTCCTAACAATCCTTAAAAGCAATGGTCTCCAAAAAGTAGACCCACGTGGTCCAAATTCAGGAAGGTTGTTTTCTTTTTCAAATAACTATTATAAACCAATATTCACCATAAAATATTGAGAAATAGATTTTTTTACCGTATAAGGATTCACTTTTCGTAGAAACGGTTACACAAGTGGGACTTCAAAAAATTTAGAATGTCAAAATACTATTAGTCTGCGACTTTTGTCGAAGCTTTCTCAAAATTGCAATTTTTTCCCTTACAACGAGTTTTGCAAATAAGGCGCTGAGGGGAGCGGTCGAAAAAGTGGACCGATCCAAGTTATTTTTAATTGGGTTCGTCCTTGGACCGAATTTCACCAAAATGTCTCAAAACTTACGATCTACAGGTTGAACACAAATTTACATGAACAGACATCAGACAGACAGACAGGTTTAAATTGAATCAAATAATGGGTCTGAATCGATCGGTATATAAAGGTGGGTTTACCTTACATACGGTCGCACTAACTTAGTGCAGCCTGTACCACAAGTAATGTAGGGTATGAAAAGAGGTGCAGTTAATTTCACGAAATTTTTACAATATTTTGTTACTTTTTTATTTTATTTTACAAAAAAGTGTAATCAAATTTAGAATGTAAAGTGAATTTAATATTCTTTTTGATTTTAATTAAACCAAAATGTAAACAAACAAAATTATATAATAAATACTATCTTAGATATCCTTACAAACGGGCTTACATATTCACTCTAATGAAGTTTTGCCTCCTACTTCATTAACTCAAGTGAGCTTGATATGTTATGTAACTGACTTGTTCTCAATTTAATTTCATAGTTAACCGAAGGACTTACCGAAGGACTACCAATCGATTCAGATAAAGATTCCAAATAGATCTAAGCCTGTCTGTCCATCTGTCTGTCCATCCAATTTTGTCCAAGTAAACATGTGTTCAAGGTACAAGTCGCATACTTTGATGATATTTGGTATACTAACGAAGGCTGTTGAAAATGGTCCGGCACAGTCTGCTGTGGTTCCATTTTTAAAAACCGTTATATGGAAAAAAATTGCAAATTTTCAAAATTTCTAATTAAAACTCGCTCGGTGAAAGTACTTGGACATTCGAAATTACTATGTAAAATTTTATTCCCCAGAACCCATTCCTAGGATAACTGAATCTTTATATATTAAAAAGGTGTAATTTTTAAAATCTCATTGCGAAAATTAATTCATAAAGTGATATATAAAACAACCTCAATGAGTTTGGACTACGTAAGTCCATTTTTTGGATACCACCACATAGAACGATAGGCGGGCTTCCATGAAGAGTACGCCTTTGCATGTAACTTTTAGTGTATTGCTGCCAAAACGAGTGAATATCTCTATTACGGAAAATGGTGTAAGATAGGTAAGGCCTAAGCTAGCTATAGATGATTCTTAACGTTCCTGAATTCGTAAATAGCTTGCTAGCAAGCCATGAAGGATTTTAGACCGATTTAGTTAGATCTGCCGAGTAATCTCCTTATAATGTCTGCTCTCTTCTATAAATTTTAAAAACTTAAGTAATTGAGTATCAAAAATTGTAATTATCGGCATAATGTAGAAAATGAATATATTAAGTTGAGCCGCCTATGAAGCAGAGTCACAAATTTTCTTAAATAAGTTTGCTTAAGAAGTTTGTTTAATTAGTTTTACGTTAAATTTTCTTTAGCTGCATACACAACTAACTGTTCACGTTACTAATTACTTTAACAAAAACTCAATCTACATATCCGCCGTAACATGCTCTTCGTACCATGTTGCAGTCATCTGATGAGTGATAATATATTCGACATAAGCTTCTCTTTCTTTACTTTTAATAAGTAAATGTTTTTCTTTTTCTACCATCAACTTGATTATCTTGCAAAATTTTCGTCATTAGCAGACATAATAAAATTTAAGTAAAAATAATTTTCTTCTTTATCTTTTTCTTATTTGTGTTACTAATGTTACATAAGCATAATTTTATTATGAATGAAAACACACAAAAACTTTTACAGTTACTTATATTAAACTTTACTGTGTTGACTTAGAAAACAATCACTATTACGATAATAGTTGTTGCAAATAATTATTACAATTGAAATGTGCATTCAGGACCGGTGCTTATAAGTGAAAAGATCAAAATTAATATAAGAACTTCTTATTCATATATAATATTAATATAAGAACTTCTTATACATATATATATTTTTAGAAAATAATACCTTTGTTAATAAAAAAAAGAAGAAAATATTGCGCTTTTAACGGACTTTAAAAATTTATTTACTTCTTGGTCCTATATAATACTTTCGTAAGTTCACTTGTTCACTAGTTGGTTATTATTCGAATTACATTCTCACTCACTAGAATAAGATAAGTGCACATTTCTTGAACATTGTTTCCCTAATGCCTTTAGCATTTCCTCTTCAACTTTTCTTCTTATGCTCATCTTAGTCAAAGCCAAAGGTTTCTCGTCTCTCGCATATTTTTCTGACCTTTGCCGACTTCTTGTATATGATTTCTGGGTATCTTTGTACTTATTGTTCGAAGAAGTGTTAGTCTGTCGACAGGTCTGGATGGCTTATATGAAGAGGACCATATTGTCGTCAATTCTTTGGTTATTCCGATGAGGGATTGCTTACTCCAGCTTAACCTAACCTAAGCATTTACTTTGCTGCTTGTAAGGTTTTCATAGGTTTGCCCGACAAGTGCGTTCACAGCACACCAAGGGGTAACGCTGCGTTCACCACAATTGCCTGCTATGCGAAAGCCTGCTAGTGAAGGTCTGTATCAACATAAGGAATTGGTAAAGTGACTGGAGACTTGCTAAAGCATCGATGGTTTTCCATCGATTTCATATGAGTATGGTATGGAAACAGCCGATTCATTGGACAATCTTTTAGCTGTTGGCGTTCCTTAAGTCTATTACGATTTTGTGATCAACTACAGCAGAAAATCAACTATGCTCTCTAATAAAGATGGTACCGTGCACACTGATATATTGAAAGTGCAATTGTGGATGGAAATTATCATTTAAGAAAGAAGAATAACAAATGCTTGCTATGTTTGTGTTTACCACCAGTTTAAAAACATCTTCTAAGGAAAACTGTTATACCTAATATGTCGTTAGAGTTATATTGGATGTGCGAATAGCAGTCAATCCTTTTTCTAAAAAAACCAAACTTCATTGTTGGTAAAAATGAAAAAATTAAATTTGGAAACGATGTTCCATTTGCAGCCACAAGTTTGCTTCATCTGTCAACCAGTTTACGGATTATCTCCCCAAAGAAATGAACTAGTACTTAGTTGTTGTTTTAAGAGCCGGAGGCATCGTTCGAATAAACAATCAGCTATCATTTGCTAATATCTACTGATAACTGTTTGGAGGATAAGACGTTCCAGGTTAGTGCTGCACACATTTCCTGCATGATTTTTAGGCTACGAGGACGAATTTCTTCATACTGAAGATTCACAATATCACGGCTTTTAACATGTTGCGTCGATACCATTTATAGTTTTCTTTACTAATGGTTTCATTTCGTTGGAAGAGACAATAATGCGCCAAGGCCAGCTTATCGCCTCAACAAACGTGATGTCACGGAAAAGGGGTCTAAAACTTCAAGTTTTAAGAAGTTTCAAGAAATTCTTGTTCTACTTCTTATCTGCTATTTTTGCTCTTTGCAACCAGTTTGTTGCCTTCGAAAACTTGTCTTTTCCATTTGCCAGTGCAGTCAAAATAATTATAATAAAGACTTTCGACTACTACTTTGGTTCAATTTAGATTCCGTGGCGAACATTAAAGCCATTGAAAAAAGAAACGCAATAAAGACCGTAAGGTGACATTATTTCTTAATTAAATTCATACTCAATACATCTCTGTTCACTTAAGACAATAAAAATAATATTTATGATAATGTTACGGTAATTTCGCTAGAATTTTCCCATTCATTTATCAATGCCATTGTCGAAGATATTTTTAATTATTCCATGAATCAAAAAGATATAAAGTAACAGCGTATTGTTTTGCACTGTTGACGTTATCACTGCATGCAAAGAATTGCAACAAAGTTTCGAAAACAAAATTTATTTGAATTTAATTATCGACTCATTTAAAGGTACACGCATTTCTTTTAAAATTTTTATCATTTATTTATTTTATTTTATTTTTATCATTTTATTTATTTTGCTGCACAAAACACATTACCCGTAGCCACAGTCAGGCATTCTTTCAACAAAATGGTAAAGTAAAACATGAAGGTTTCTTAAAACACACTTGAAGAAAGGCATGCTCCTCATAAATGTGATAACCAGTCGCTCGCCATCACATACAAATACTATCAACTCAATGATGAAAATTATTTCAAGTAGTTACTTCAAGCAAATCTTACTTTGTCTCACCTCTCAAACTCAAAATCGATAACGTATTATGTAAAAATCTCAAATTTTGTTGGATATTTCGATTTACAAGTTCAAAGCCTAGTCGTCGCCAATGGGAAAAAATATTGAAAATGCAGACTATGTTTGTTTTTTTAAGCTTCTGAAGCACCTTTTCAACAAGTGACTTAAATGATCACGCTTGATAAAGTGTCATTATACTCGGCTTAGTGAGGAAGGTGAAGTAGTGAACGATGAAAACATTTTTTTATATCACAAGAAAGAAAACCTCATTTTCAAAAGTACGCTCAGGGAGATTAAAACTATAGATCATTTCAATGTATGACTTCCACAGTTACTGTTTAGGACATATCGTATTAAATTTGCTTCTGTTCATAGGGAGAATTGAGTTTTATTTTGCTGTATGGATTGGACGCGACTTACCATCACGGTAGCAATAGGATGGGTTATGAGTTTGTACATTGATTTCGTGCTATGGCAATGGCCGGATCCTTTATATCCACCAACTTTATATTAACTATTAGCGAGAATGTCTAACGCAATCCTTTTTTTTCTTATAGAAAACAAAAATTATATAAAGGCATATTTTTCATATGCGTATTTATGGGCAAGCGGGCCCCAAACACAACCGAATCTAGTGGTTTAAGTTTAATCTTCACATCGGGCGGGATCCGGAAATAGGTGTAGATGCTCTAAATTTTGTAAAGGTCACTTTTGTAGAACATTGCTATTGTGGGTCACTTTTTATCACCACATATTAAAACTTAGACTTTTCTGGTCTACAAAGGATCAATTTTGGTGAAAGTCTTTATTAGGGTAGGATCCAAAAAATAGGCCGATATGGTCCAAATTTGGTTCAGTTAATTTTTTATATTAATTTTAATGCTGCACGATGAAAATTATATCTTTCTGTCGTATGAACTTCAATTTTCGTTATATGAGAAGGGGTTGAAAAATTGCCGTAGCCGGTCCAAAGTTATCACACCAATTTAGAATACCGAAATACTACTAGTTAGCCACCTTTTAGAAGATTACAATATTTTTCCATATAACGACTTTTCAGAATAGGGCATTATATGGGCAGTGGTCGCAAAGCTAGATCAATCCATTTTTAATAGCGTTCATCCTTGGATGAATATACGTCATTGTCCCAAATTTTATCAAAATATCTCAAGAATTGCGAACTGTCGCTTGAACACAAAATTACATGAACAGACATTAGACGAACAGACGGACAGGCAGGTATGATGAATTCAACTTGCAATTCTGAATCAATTGGTGTAATAAAAGGTGGGTCTATCTTAAGCCCTTCTGCATGTTACATACGTCCGCACTAACTTCATATACCCTGTGCCGCAAGTGGTGTATGGTATAAAAAAACAAAATACAGGAAATGTATTAATATAGGGGTGGGAATATTTAAAAACGTATGAGATTACTATTAAAACGCATTATATCTGTTGTATGTAAAGAACAATCCAAAATCCGAAGCCTTATAATTTATTACCGGTGCCATGAGAACAAATAGTGAGAGCTTTTCGAAAGAAAAAGTATAAAGCACGAAAAGTATAAAATATTTTTAAATAAATGAATGAAGCCAACAATACTTAAACCAAGCCATTCTCAACAGAAAAGACTGACAATTTGTGCTATATTAAATGACGTTTTGCGAACGCCGTGTTTTGAAAGAAGCGGGTTCAGAGTGTTGCAGTATTTTATTTGTTTATTGTCTACATATCTTATAAATAAATTTATTTAATTTCGGCTTGAACGTTGAGGGATAACTTAGATCATGTGCTCGCCGGCATTGAAAACTGTGTTGCGGTTGAGATTTGATCCGCGACCATTGAGTTGTTAGTCGCTATCGCTTGCTTACTTGGCTATTCATGCGGACAATGTTACAGAAATGTTCTTCTATTACAATCATGTGTTTAGTAATTTTTAACGGTTATCTTCAATCCGAGGACTATAAAAAAATTGATTGTTTTACTTAAAAATACGTCCGTCTTCTCTTTCCTGCAAACTTGCTCGCTAGAAAGTTTCGGTTCTGTTACATGTGTCCAGGATATAATAGCGCATTTTGAACTTTTCGCGTTGCGAACTGACCCAGAGAACAATATGATAGTCTACTATTCGTTGGCCGAATTCGTAGTTAGCGCCGAAATCTTCATCCAACCCTTTAAAGCAAAGAGTTTAAAAACACTTCAAAGGCTTTATTGGGGATATGTGAGCCCCAATCGATTTTAGTACGAACGAAGAGAAGTCTGACGACTGCAGTTTCAGAATCAGATTAATTTATGTAAATGTTTATCTCTGCTTTACCTTTTGTTTTTTTTTCTCTTAACTAATCAACATATTTGCATTAATTTACGTTAAAGTTTGCGTAATGTGGTAATTTTTCACAATAACAAATCTCCAACGATATAAAAGTAATTTTTTCCATCCTAATGCTACGATGATAATGATAATTTAATACCTAAAGTTAACCGACATAAAAGACACTATGTAAAGTCATCAGATAGATGATGTTTATGTGAATTAATTTTGCTAAAGAACCCACTTAACAAGGCCAAAATATAAATATAAATAAATGCTAACAAGAAACTAGCGAGAGAGAATTATAGGATTATTTCACATATGTAAGACAAATATGCGTAAACACATAATTTGCGTGACTTGGTTATGGTAGAAGCAATAAAAGAAAGAAAGCAAACAAAAAAAAAAAAAAGAAAAACAATTTTATATTCGACTTGAAGCGAATCTTTTATTACCCACCATTTTGGTGCATACTATGTCGATAGTATACCGTATCATACGTATCGTACAACACATATATCGTTAATCATAATCTTTTACGTGTTGGAAGCCTATTGCAATTAATTGTCTCTACTGAAAGCCATACAAACTCAAGATTTCTTTTTTATGTCACTTATGTAAGCGGTTTTTTAATATATGAGGGCAAGGATGGATGGACGGATTTGTCTGATTTTGATCACAATGATAAGGAAAGAAAACGCGTTTCTCTAGGTAAAACTCCTTGACCATAATTAGGATTTCACAGGTATACATAGCTGGCGCATGACCGAGTACAGAAGAGAAGCGACCATCAAGGTAATGTTTGCAAATCTCAGTTTGATTTAGTCGTACTTGGTCCCATAGCTACCCTATTGGGCACGTACCCACCCACTACACTACCGCCACTCCCTATTTATTTTTACTTCGTTATATCCTTCTGACCATCACCCTCCACGGAGAGTAATACGTGACACGCACAAGAAACTTCTACGCGTTACAAACATTTGGCCGAATTTATGTCTCGTGTGGGAAATATAAAGAAGAGAAAAATATATATAAAAACGAACTTATTACTACAAACCATTTTCAGCCCTCAAAGACGCACAAGAAAGGAGGGAATTAGCTCATTTTTAAGCAGAACCTTAAAGAAAGTATCGTTTTTATAAAACAAAGTCAACTTTAAATGCATGGCTTGTTAAAGAAAATGATTTTCAAGCTAAGTTTGTATCACAAACTTCTTTATTGGATGAATTCTTACAAATATTGGCGAAACTGGGTTATTCGAGATAGAGACCGAAACGCGTTCTAGTCGAATGATTTCGATAGTTATGCTCGCTTTGCACAGTTTCTAATGCCTACTTGCGGCTGCGTTGTTAATTTATTAAACTTATTAGCGTTGCCTACTTTTTGGCATTATTAAGTTTTTTGGCTCTTTGTCGCAACCTTTTACGAGAATTCCTTGAAAGCACCTTTCAGAAGAAAACGGTTACGAAAACTTTTTTGAGAAAAATTTCAAACAAATGTTTACAACGTTAGTTACTTTAAAGCCTATACTGTTACGCTGATAAGGTAGCAAAAGTGTAATAGACCATAAAAATGAAAGCAGTTTGTTGTTATATATAAGGAGAACCATAAAAAGAAGAAGAACAATAAATAAGGATATACTGACCAATAAATAAATCACTTTAGGAAAACAAGAAACCTAGTAATAAAGATTAAGGAAATGTTTCAACTCTTACTACATAGCAATCAATTTCACTAATAAAAGGAGAAAAAGTTTTGAAAAATTTTGTTATCATAGCAAAAAACAAAAGAACGAAAAAAAAAAACAAAATGCAAGGTAAAAAAAGACAAAGAGCCTACAGCAGGTAAAAAATGTCAGCGATGGTTTTTTTATGAAGAAAAAAAAAAGAGAACGAAGAAAATTATGCACTTGTGTGTGTGTGTGTGTGAGTAGAAATTTATGGCTTATGTGCGGTCACTTTTTGTAAGATTATGTACAGGCACTCAATCTTATTGTCGCCATTTTAATAGCGTTACTCGGTTGGCAATAATCGTAAATACCGTCGCCCAGGCAGTACACTCTATTATATCAAACTTTGTTTAACGTTATTTAACCATCTCTACCTTTTTTTATATCGTTCGGACTTGTTTTTTGTTTCCCTTCAATCTATGTTCTTAGTTATAAGAGCTCTCTACATAGTGTTAGTAAATCTTACTTACACGTTGAAGTTTACGATTAAACTTTAAACAATTGAGTGCTTTAGGAACTAGGCTACGTTTTTTTTTTTCTTTTTCTTCTTCTTCATTATTTTTTATTATGCATCACACTGTGTGTGTACCTGATTAATTATACGCATTAATTTCTACTGGCAACAAATCAAGTGAAGACCGAGTTTCTATACGGAAGACTTGACATAAAGATGCAATGAAAGGCCAAACAAAGCCTTTAATAACGTAAAGGCAGGATTTGTTGATTTTACTTTGTTAACATTTTCTATTTGCTTTCAAATGTGGTCAGTAGATCTCTCTTGTTGAGTAAATAGCAAACGGTAAGCGGCAAACATCGCACATACTTATCTACCGTATGTATCGTAGAGAACATCACAACACAATGTCTCCATTTACTACTTGCTAAAGCAGATATACACATACATATCTTTATATAATAGGTGTATAAATAAGTTCCTGTGCGTTGTAATTTGCTGCTTTATAAAACTTGTCTACCTGCCGCGTACATATCTTCCGAAATTTCAAGTATAGATGACTTTGACATTGATCTCTGTAGGGCATAAGAGTCAGTTGTTTGCAAGCTGTCGTGCAACGTAGCTCAAAATGAAAAGGGATGGCCGCCCGGCGCGGCACTACATTTTGTTTTGTTTTAAACGGCAGCGGAAGCTACGAAAAGGGTTAAGTTGGCCGGGATAAAAAACGCCATGACACAGTTAGAAAGTGAGTTGCAAGACAATAATTGTCCGTATACGTTCCTCCCTCTTCAATAATGTAATGCAGGATTACTCTTCGCACCCACCTGCTGGCCTGATTGGCACTAGTTCATATCGAGGCAGTCATATTCAACAGATCTGCTATTCAAAAAAGTTGAGGATATGAGCAAATAGGTCGATGATTATTTCTCACCAAAACCAGGAAGTTTCTGCCGCGATGGAATCTGCAAGCTACCCGGTAGGAGACAGAAGATCACAGACAGTGATGATACATAATTCGAATATTAAGGTTTGTAGTGGGTGTTTGCAAATTTGAATTTTATCAAAAAAGTACACAAAATCTATTTGTACACCTCGTAAATATATGTGTACGTATGAATATAAATATATGAGCGTAAAAAATTCAAAAGATCAAAAAGAATCCAAACAAAAACTGAAATAAGTAAAAAAAAAGAAAAAAAAAATTCTTATGTTTCTTACTGACTAAGTCTCGAGTACAATTTTTTCTATTTCTCCCGTTCTTCGCTTATTTCTCCTTTAGATATACATATATATATATATATATATATATATATATATCAGCATTTTCATAGTAACGTAAGGTTAAAGGATAATAAAAGTATTGTATTTGTTGTGTGCGCCTTTTGTGCTTGTAAATGTGACTGTGACTGTGACTGCTACCGTACGTAGTACGTGTTGTCATAAAACATGTTTTTGTCTCGTTTTTAATGTGACAACAATTTAAGCATGAAATAGACAAACGTATCATTTTCCGTAACAACGTGTTCAGAGAGTTGAGTTAAAAGATTAGATTTACCCACACATCAGCTTGTTAGCTTTGTTTCTTTTCTTCTTTTTTTTTTTCTTTACATTTTTTTATTATTATATTTATTTATTTTTGTTTTTTTTTTTTTGTTGCTTCCACTATCTCACATCTTTAACCTTAACATAGTCGAAGGTTTTATATCAAAAAGTTTTTATATATAAAATTACTACAATTTTTTATTTCAATGAGAAATTTATTACAAAAAGTTTAAGTTAAAAGTTTGAAATAATTAAAACTAAATTTTCATGAAAAAAAAATTTTTTTTCTTTTTTTTTTTTTAAATAACGTAACTATAACCGAGATATGAGATTAGTTTAGTGGGTAATTAATTGCACTTTAAAAACTATTTTTTTTTCTTCTTAGATAGATTTAAAAGCAGGTAATAAAAACTTATTTTTTTTTTTATATTAATAATGACTCCATGAAGAAAAAGCCAATCCTCCCATTTCGAGTTGAGTATAAGCAATCGTGAGTTTTTGATGACACTAACTGTAAATATTTTTTTTGTTTTGATTTGATAACAAGCGACCATCACAGAAAAGTGCTGTGTAACACTGGTTTTTAAGTCCTTTAAAAGTTCGTTTGCAAATTATTCTATTTTCCTAATAATGGCACTGCAACTAGGTAGGCTCTATACCTAATCCATAATACATCACATTCCATATTTGAATTATCTTTAGGACTTCCATCCATGTTTTCTTATTCGTAAAGCAATTTCATTATGAAGCAAAGACTTACTGCAGATCATCGTAAACCACTATTAGATGAAAGAAAAATCGTGCAAAACGTTTTCTCATCAAACTTTGAATAAATTTGATTTGCAAGGTCTTAGAGTTATCAAGTACGTGGAATTTGGATGAATAGCCTTTTGACTTTTTTGTGGTAGAACAATAAACTGCGTAACGCGATTTTCACGAGCCTTTTCTATGACGACTTTAGACCGTTAGCAGAGGTCTACGGAAGAGACAACAAATGGTATCTGGGCGAGGTGCTCTCTGGGGGCTACAGTTCGCAACCAAATCCAGTTATCAATCCTTGACTCTTTACGACAGTGGCGCGCTTAAATCGGCTTATTAATAGATAGTAGGGAGTAACATCACTCGTCTGAGTAAGTGATGATAAGCTATTGCCTTCTAATCCCATCAAACTCACCTATAAACAAAGCGTTCCCTGTTGAACTTTTCGTTTATCAGTGTCGTATATGATCCATTTTTCAGTGATCACAACTAATTTCAGCAGTGATTTGCAGTAAGGTGTCGATCAGCTGTTTGTTTCCAATCTTATGCAAACGTTTCAAACAAAATGTTTAAAGTCGCAGCGAGCCACGATTTGAAATGTGTCGAAGTTTTTTAATAAATTAACCTGAAAAATGTTACCCATTTTTGGGCCAACAGATAATCAATCAGATAGCGGCAGTCTTTAACATTAAAACGGCTGCATGCTGTTGGCTTTTATACAAAGGCTTTACTGTAAACCCCAAGCATCTTTTCACAAGCCTGCAGAGCCTTGATATTATAAAACATAACGAGTACATGAAGTGGATCCTCTTGGCGGAAAAAGACGAGCAAAATAGATTTAAATTTTGGAGGCACAATACAAGGATCTACAATATTTGCTATGAAACATCAAATATTTACTAGACATTTGTCCCTGTTCCCTGTCATACTTCCCACATTAGGCGATCTTCGTATATTCCCAACAAAAACACAATTAAATTTTTAAAAATTTTAACTCGTCTTCCAAAAGCAATCTATTTCCTACTGAAGTAAAGGATGTCACTTTGATTCTAAAACATTGTAGACATAAAGCTCTGGAATCCATAGGGTCAGGTTGCCCGCTCGCTTAATTTCATGTCTACCTGTTTAGGCGGGTAGAGCTGGCTGCATCGGTTAAACACTGATCGAGAATTGGTGCTTCAAACAATCCCTAGAGGCAAGGGTTCCACCTACATAGGTCGCGCAAGCAGTTTTCGTGGAAGCGGGTATATACAAATATGAACTCTGCAGTGTTGATTAAAGCAGGGTTTTTTTATGCTTGCGTTAAAATGTTGAAAATGAAATTGGTTCGGTTTGATTGATATGTGGGGTCTGACCGCTTGGGTGTGGTGCTTCGGGGAGTACTTGTGGTGGTTGTGCTTATCCCCAAAGGCGGGGACATTAATAAAAAAAATCTTTTTAATATAATTAGTTGTTACAGCAATCCTCTGCGATGATTTCGTTATCTGCTGTGCGGATTAGTTGATGATGCATTAAAGTTTGGAAATTTTCCTAAATAGACTGACAGCTATGTTCGGGTTTAGCATTAATATTAATTGTTTCCCCGACCTAGGATTTTTTTTTCTTTTTCTCATGTCCAACATCACCCACTACCTTCAACTAAACAGCCCTTTCTTTCGGATTAGTCTAGCAAGAGAAGACTCCAAGCTATTGGTCACTTTGATCACAGAAGTGAAGACATTTAAAGCTGCCAAAAGCCACGAGGGGGATAACTTCCATTAAGGGTAAGACTTTGGCATGGAAAAGAAATGCTCTCAGGGAACTCTTAGAAACGTAAATTACCTAAGTTAACTATCCCAAGTTAAGCGAGCGACACATGAGACACATGGACCAGCAATTTTTTCCTTACAAACCTGAAGAACCTGAGACAAATAATATTATTTTTATTTTTAACTGCTACTTGAACCGTATAATGAGAACCTTTTCGGTATTTTGAAATAATTTTTAGTATAATAATAGTAGTCCGATATATACATAAATGATATTTTTTAACTCTCCGTGAAAAACGTTTCTTTATCAACATTTTATAACAAATTTTTTTTCTTTCATTTAGTTTTTCTTTCGTTTAACGATTCCTCTCTTTCTGTTTTGCTTGTCTTAGAGCTTCTTGAATTTGGCGAAATTCTAAAAAAAAAAAACATCCTTTGAGGAAGTTGCAGCCGTTAACCGTTGCAAAGTTTTATGTGAATTGAAATTTATTAACAAAAATTAAGATAAACATTGCAAATATGTTTTTATTATTGCATTACAAATGAGCCACGAGTCAAGTTTTACCTTTTTCTTTATACGTTCACGGTATGTGCTTACCATAGGCATGGCATGAGATATAACAATTACTTTATAAATGCACTCTTAACTTTAACAATTCAATTTCTGACTCTGCAAACAGACTAACATTGGCATGTATACACACATGCACATGGCACATGGCACATGGCACATATGTGTACACACACGCATCACATGCAAGACCGATAAGCGGACATAGCAAAACGAGTATAACAAGTGAACAACAATTAAAGTTAACAATTTGTACAATTAAACAATGTACACAAACCTATTTATTTATATATATATATCACAAGCTACATTGACTTGAACTTACACACAGTTGCACACTGGCACATATATAAACGTGTATAGACTTACCACATGCGCTTGAGCACACTCATCGATATAATGTGTTGTAATTATCACAGTTGTGTTGCCATTCTTGGTGATATCGACAAGATGATCCCAAATGCTGCATCGACAAAGTGAGAGAAAATGTAAAGGAAAATGAAAAGGAAAAGGTAAAGAAATTAAATACATACGGAAGAAAACCAAGACAAGTATACAAAAATTGTAATTAATGTTAATTAAGGAGAAACAATATTTAATGTTTGTTAATCTGCAACAACTATTTCATCGGACATCTTTCTCACCCTACCCTACTGCTATGCATGCAAGCAATCCATAAATATTGATTGAATAAAATCTTGGTTTAAATCATTGTTGTCATCAGCTTGCATACAGCACACACACCAACTTCTCTGCTCATGTTTGCAAAACCGAAAAGGATTTAAAAACAAAAATTTTTAAGGGAATTTTCTTTAACTGAGACAAGTACACCTATAGGTTAAGGGAATATTTTAAGATATTTGTCATTGTTGTGCATGAGAGATACCCTTATATATGCCGTATAAATGTAAACATACTGGATTAACTGAACTGAAAGCGCCGGAATTTTCACTTCATATTAATATTCATCACTGACACGACTTGGATTTTACACTTAACTTTATTATTCTGTTTGTAGCGTTTATAAGGAATCATCAAACACCCTAAAATTTAAATATATCACTGGGAAAGAACAAATTTCAAATCACATTAACCATGTCTCTTATTGGCCTTAGAATTCCTTCATTTCCTTTATAACACCGTTCAAAAGTGCATAGAAAAAAGTTGTAAAAAAATTTTGAATCGTTGCGGTCATGACTATTTTCTTCCGCTTGCTGTGGGCGTAGTATTTTACCTTGGGTAGCCTATAACTCTGGTTCAGTTTTATCAAGTCTGTCCATCTGTCCACCAACTTATTATGTATCAATCATTCGCACGCAAATTTCGCCAGCTTAATTATATTTAAAAACACACAATCCAGATATCTTACAGGCTGAGGGAAAAAAGAATTTCGTGTGGTGTTAAATACATGCGCTTGTGCGGCTATCATTCGTTATGTAATGTAAAATATCCAAAAGGCTTATAAAAGAAGGCTAATAGGTACATATGTGTGTATACATGTCTTATATTATATTACATATATAATACAAATCTTCTGTTATACATTTATATATATAAGAAAGGAAAGATGTTGAAAGATGGTGTACTGATGTCCGTTTATTGTTTTGTCTTAATCTTGTCTTCACCCTCTTCGTCGTAGGCAAATATACAGCAATCAAAAATGAAAAATGAAAATTCTGAAAAACTCATATCTAAGTGAAGGAAAAATTCCGAATCATTTCAACTTGGAAGAAAGTAAGTTTCTTCCTCTTGTCTGGCTGCAGTAGTAGTCAACGAATGCTGTAGGAATCCTTTCAAGAAAATTTCTATAACCTGTATTGCTTAACATAGTGGCTATCGTGGAATCTTCCTGTATCGTATAGCTTTCGTTTCCTAACCCAACATTGTTTACTGCCCCCCTTTGAACGCCTTTACTGCATTGTTATATACAATTCTTAGAACTTTATTAGTTCAAAAGTGATTTATCACTTCTATTTATATATTTTGCACACTTGCAAGCTTACATCCGGTTTCGTCGATAGGTGTAGCGAAAAGAAAGATAGAACTCCAAGGGGAGTACAATATATCTTTTAAGTCGCGATACGCATTGCCCGCACAATTAATAGTAATAATAATCCTTACAGGGGATATCTCTTATAGATGTAACGTGATGATGGACCAGAATGAAATGAGAAAGAAAAGAAAGAGACAGAGACAGAGATTATAACTGTTATGCCTTCACCGACGGAACACTCACAATGCCTACGAACAAATGAGGTCTGTCCGATTTAGTAAACGGGACTCTGATCGACTCGGCTATGTGGCAGCCCAAAATATACGTTATTTTGAGAGTTGGTTTTCTCTGCCTGGCTTTGAATGACATTCTAGCATACTTGCCAGGTCCCCATGGCCGTATTTCCATAACAATCCATAACTATCCGTATAAATACGTAAATATCATTAACGTAAAGCCTGGATTCAAAACATGTTTCGACTTTGGCCCCGGCAGAGAATAGTTGGGCGGGTTTTAATCATTCATATGTTATTTACCTATTCGAGGTTTATTTAGAAACTTTGTCATGGCCCTTCTAATATTTAAAAATAGGCACCGAAGACTAAGAAGATACCAGAGTAAAAGAAAAATTTCTTTATATATTTTTTTTTTTAATTTATTCGATAGGCTTCCATGCAAATAATTTCGATGATATATAATGAAAAGGAAGAAACTATCCGCGGTATACACAAGTCCTAACAAGTAAAGAAATTTTTTTTCAATTTTTTCTACAATGAGCGTTAAGCTAAACCAAACACCGACCTATGGTCCGAGTTAGTTCGAAAATATGTTGTAAAAAGGATTGTGACTTTAGTAACAAGATCTACGCTTATCGGAAAAACTCATGTTGTTACCTTAACGTAATATTCTTTCTTGCGGTTTACTTACCTTTGACGCAATACAGGATCGACACCTACTGTCGGTTCATCTAAGATTAATAATTCGGGCTCGTGTAATAAAGCTGCCGCCAAACTCATGCGACGCTGTTGTCCTCCACTTAAATTCTTAACAAACTTCGAACCATTCGGTAAATTTAACAGCTTTAAAAGGAACTCAGTTCTATCTTCGACATCTCTACGGGACATGTCAGCAATCATACCAAAGTAGATTAACGTTTCTCTCATCGTAAATTCACCATACAAAGCCACCTCCTATAACATGCAACGAAAAAAAAAGATGAAACACAGAAACACAGAAACACAATGAAAAGGAGAATGGAGGAAAAAAGAAAGAAAAAAAAAAAGAAGCAAAATGCACGTAAAAGAATCGCAATGTAAATGAATGAAATAAAGTTCTGAAGAGAAAATGCTCTCTACCACGGTATACGGGGACACCATAAATTGTATTTTAAATGCTTCTATTAATAGCGTCAAAGGAAAATGACAAAAACTCAGCAAAAAAATTCTTGTAAGAGCAACAAAACTTTACAATAATAATCTGTAAAGCAAAATGAACCAGTGAGTGCTTTTTTGTTTTTTTTTTTTGTTTTTGTAATAATGGAATTATAAAAGTATATCCAATTTTCCAGATTTCTAATTGAATTGAATAACCTTAGAACAAATGCTATTATTCTTTGTTTTTAATTTCTGTCCGGTAATCTATCAGAACTAAACTAGAAAGACATCTACATGCACTCAAACGAGGATAGGAGACAAATCAATTAACAGATTATCAGGAATATCAATGCTATGCTAATATGCTTTCTATATTCGAACTAAATTCAATCCAAGGGAAAGCTAATCTCAATAATAAAAACCGATAACAAAATAAAATGGAAAAATAGAAAAGAATTCTTTAAATCTATTGAAACACAAACATTTACTTGCAATAATTTCTCTTAAAATAATACAAAATTTTTCTTACATTTTTTTTTTCTTGGAAAATATTTTTTTTTTTTTTTTCGTTCTCATTGAGTCCCTAGAGGAGAGAGAATTTCAATGCTCATAGGTGGAAAGTGGAAAAACGGAAATTTTCCTATCGCATAGTCGTGAATATCACATCGGTATCCACCCGATCGAATCTTAACGCGATACTTTATAGTAGCTAAGTATACTGTTACTTGTACTTAGGTTCATTTGTTAGTACTGAGCCTGAAAAAAAGTACTGTAAAAACTAATTACTTTGACTCGAGCTTTGCTTTTGCTTCTGATCAATGTTCTTTTCTATAGAGTCATAGTTTATGCCTTTACTTTTAAATCGAACGTTGCTTAACTTCGCCTAATGGGCTACGGCCGACCATCAGAAAATAACTTAAACCACTTCGCTTCACGTCTTCTTAAGATATTGATTATATGGGAAGGGGTCGGAGTGGTCAGGTTCGAATCATTTACAATCGTGTACGTCCTTGGACCGAAATACGAAGGACTCAAACATTTGGACTTGTAGATTGAACGCGAGAATGTTGGAGGGGCAGATGAACAAACAGGACAGAAAAGCTTAAGTTAGATTCAGAATCACTCTATAATAAAAGAAGAACGGGTCTATCTCAAGTCCTTGTCAGTATTATATAGGAATGCAGAAACTTCATTTTCCCTTGTCTCACAAGTGAAATAGCGTATAAAAAGGATTTGATGGATTGCCGTTACCGTTCTAAGTACACTGTCTTTCCTTTTTATCTTGGAGCCCGCGGTTATCATATCAATCTAGTAGGATAAATTAACCTAGTCCTTGTTCGTTGTTGAATTTTAATTCAAAAATTTCGATAGTCTTTGTAGCGATCCTTCATATCTCAAAATAATTAATTAGCCCGTTGGCGATCTTTAACTTAATAAGTATCCCGGAATTTTAAATACCACATCGATGCTTTTGAGTCATGAAAAAGGTTTCGGGGTAAAATTTTGGTGACTGTTCAACAATTCTGTCCCGAAAGCCCATCGTAGTCTAGCCCTCACTTGTTTTGAGTAAAATGTCTATATATACGAATATAATTTGTAAGGAATTTTACACAATCCAATTAGCCGAAGCCGGCTGGAAATCTTTTTCATACAGGATTAAGTTGGCAACAAGTAAAAACACGGGCCTTGAGTGGGTCTTGCCCACCATAAGATACTATTTCGCCGAATACAGTTATTCACTCGTTCTGGTAATAATACACCAACAGTTACATGTTATTTTCATATTCAAAAAATCATTATATGCGGTGGTATCCAAAAAATAGACCCATGCAGTGCAAATTCTGTAAGGTTGATTTCTATGTCTATATACTATTATAAGCTAATTTTCACTACGAAATATCAAAAATTCTACGTTTTACTATATAAGTAAGTGGATGTCTGTAAAAGGCACAAGGGTTTAAGATAGACCCAAATTTTTTTCTTCTACCGACCGATTCCGAAATGATTATAAGCCCTTCTATCCGCCTGTCTATCTGTCCTTCTGATGTCTGCCCATTTAAGTTTGCGTTTAAGCTACAGATAGCAATTTTTGAGACTAACCTGTTTTGACTTAAACACAAACGCTAATGAAAATGGTTTGGGTCGATCTATTTTTTTGACGACCCTCAATATATCGCCCCATTTTGATAAGCTTTCATGTGGAAAAAATTGCAATTGTCAAAATTTCTTGACAAAAGTGCCTAAGCAATAATATTTCGGCATTCTAAAAAAGTGCGAAAACTTTGGAAGGGTTCGGGCAATGTTTCGAAACCGCTCTCAAGTATTGGAAGCTGAAGGAACTGACAAAAGGATGCAATTTTCAGTGCTTTATGACACTTATAAGATCATAATAGTAATTCAATATAAAAAACATTAACTGTACCAAATTTGGACCAACTCGGTCTATTTTTTCTAGCGTACCCTATATGAGGATCTTTACGAAAATTGGTTCTTTACAGGGCAGAAAAATTTAAGTTTTAATATATGATGATTAAAATGAATCCATAATAGCAATTTGATACAAACATTAACTGGGCTGAATTTTGGTCACGTACCTAAATTTTTCAACCTCTTGGATACAACCAAGGCCTTTATTTGCACAGGTATGTAATTTTTAATACACAGACCCGTAATAGTAAGTTCCTATAACAACAGGGTATAATTTTTGTGTTTTATGGCAAAAAGAAAAATTATGTTGGACAATGTGGCGGAGGATATTTAATAGTCGGCCTAGTTCCACGCTTATGTTTTCACTTGTTTCTTAATCTTTTCTTAGGACCACGTTTGAATATAAGGAATGTGTTGGTTTATGGGTCTGCTTATAATTAGCGCAAACCACTACTTTGTTGTTTTTCACTAAAATTGTAAAGCTGGAATTTCAGGGCCTTACTAAAACTTCGGTAAAAACGAAAAATTGGCTAAATCGGGCTAAAAGTTACCTTACATCTTGGAACAGGAGGATTCTCGTGTCACTTCTTTTTTCTTAAAAAAGAGTGAAAACGTGCATTGACAGATTTTTTAAGGTCTGACACGAGAAAGGGTTTCGTAGCGGAAGATGTTTTGACGCCATTTTTATTGGTTTTTATTTGTCTTGATTTTCGGAAGGGCAGAGGAGGAAAATGGCGAACCAATAGCTGGACATTTTAATTGTGAAGCAAGAAAAATGAAGATGAAAAATATTTCGGAGTTTGCTACATATTTTTTTTTGGGACCGAGAAAAGACCAACAGGCAGGGGAGGGGTATTGGAAGGCTGTAGGGGCGCATGAGATCCTCGTTCGATACGGCAGGGTTTCGCCCGTCCGCATATGCGATACATGCAATTTCTTTTGTCTGTAACCGTCCTACCAATGTTCGTGGGCAAAAATAAAGAACTCCTCCTACATCTCGCGAACTAGCTAGCATAGCTATGCCATGTACGCATGACTCATAGACCTCCGTTTCTCTTATGGTGGCACTGCGAAGGTGACCTAGAATTTATTTAGATAGCAGCTTTAGATGCACGAGGACATAGGTAGACCTACTACTACGTTACTTAAATAAAATTGGTGTGATGGTGTGGCTACATATAACTAAGTCTAATAGACACACACAAAAGTGGTTACATAAAAAGTGGCCCACCAACCTGGGGCCACAAGACCAACGTAGGGGCACATAGATAATCATATTATGAACTTTGGTTTGGACCGTTATCTATGAGATGCTGCCAAATCACTGAAATATACGCACAATGTACGACTTGTTTGATATGCTAGAAAGAATCCATCAAATGTAAAGATATTTGCTTTAACTTGCCAACAAAATTTCCCAAGCAAGCTAGTGACGAATATTAAATAAAATAAAATTTTAGTTCAAATACAACATAATTTATGTTATAATAATTCTTACTTGAGGCATATAACCAATGCGTGGTCCCGGTACACCAGATCCTCGTGAGCCTGGCCGACCTCCCAACACCCATATTTCCCCGGAATTCAAACGTCTACGACCCACAATGCAGGATAATAATGTGGTTTTTCCACAACCAGAAGCACCCAATAGCCCATAACTGTAAGTGAAAAAGAAACGAAAAATTCGACACAATTAACTAAAAAATTAAGTTCATTGTATATAGAAGAAGAAGAATTTATGCCGATGAAAAGAGAAACCTTAAAAAATAAAAATGAGAAAATTGTTTTCTTTGATTTGAAAGATCAGCTTAATGTGTCCTTCCTACATATATCTTTAAATATATTCTTCAAGACTGTAGCACTAACTAAATGAAAATGAAATCCTCTCCCCATAAATGGTCTATCTGTTGAAAAAAAAAAGGGAACAAAAATCAAAAGGAGGACAAAATTAAATAAATTTTTTTTAGAAAATTTTCCAAATATTATGTTTTACTAAACCAGAGACGTTTGCGGTTTGGTATGTACGTTGGCGGCAGAGAGGGTCCCAACACATACACAGTGTCGACAGTCAGCAAACGAGACAACATTTATGCACGCAAAGGGAATATTTTTCATATTCTTCTTGGGCAAATAAAATACTTTTTGTCTATATATAAATATGTATGCATATGCATGTATGTATGTGCCTGCGTGTGCGTGTGCAATTGTGTAACATTTTAGTAACATTTGTGCATTTAATCACCCTGTAAGTTACGCTCCATCGTGAGCCCATATTATTGTTTTTGTTGTATTAGTTGGTCATTAATACCTTTTAATGTAGGTGCGCAGTCGGTGTTGGGTCATTTGTTTTCATATTTTGTTAAGCCTCAATGCAGCCGCAATGATTCCCACAGGAACCACCCAATATACTTTATGTGTGCTTCTTTCAACGTCCCTATGTACGTTACATGCAATTCTAAATTCCATATATTTCTCTGGTCTACACGTGTAGTTCGTAATCCTGCTAGGGGAGAGAACTTTCCATTAGAACACATATACTAAACGCCAGCAGCAAAAGTGGGCTTATTTTCAAGTTTTATAAATGTTTTGATGATTTTCGTTTTATTGTTTAACATTTTTTCAGTTGTGTTTTGGTTTTTATTTATTTTTTTTTTTTTACTTTTGGTATTTTTGAAACTGAAATTTTCCTCCCATACATCTCTTTGCTGGTTGCTTTTTTCTCTTTGATATGCCATATATATAAAGGTAATAACCACACATACTCTCTCTGCATGTTTATGGCTTTTTTTCTGTGTGCTTTTGTTGGGACAAGTTTAGTTTACTGCCATTGTTTTGGTAGATACTTTCTGGTTAAAGAATTTTGGTTATTTTCATTGAGAGATCTTTGTGGCTAAAGAATGTTGAATGAAATCAAGATAAAAGTTATATGCAATTTAAGGCGAATCTTTTCGCACCTATCATCAGCATCAAAGATGCAGCGAAGAGTCCACTCACTTAATATTAATCGTATTATAAATCGTATCGGATATCGTACACACATCGTATGTTTTTACTTTCCGATTGTTAGCACTTTGTAGGTAATCCAATCAACTAAAAGCCATACCTGCCTATTATACTTACATATAGGCTCCATAAAAGTTCTTTCGTAATGTGGGCGAAGACTTGGATTCGTAACGAATTTGGAAGCTTCTTACAGTAATTGCATTAACGAAAAGTTTAAGAACTAATTTAGAGATTCGTGTTAAAAACTTTAATTTTGATTTTTGATTTTTTTTTAGAGAAAGGCCAGTTGTAGCCGGGGACCTACCTTACCGATTTTGAAATTAAAGTTTATTTCCTGAGTCCACACAAATTCTTGTCAAGTCGTAAAAGGAAATTTTGTGCTTAGATGCAGTAAATAAATTTTAGTGCAATACATACTATATCAGTCAAACACGCCTTTCTCTTCTCCCCTTGGCTATGTATCAGGAGAAAATGTTAACCCATTAAATGCGAGGCAAAGACTCTCCTTCTCCTCTTCTCCCTCCACCACCTTTCTATATAACATGACAAAATTGGTGTTAAACAAGCGCGATACTAGTCGAAGCCCCTTCAGTTGGGACTTAAAAAGAGTTATGAATATACATACATACCCTTTGCTAATTTATAGGGCCCTCTTGTAGGCGTCTTTATGCACATCATACGTTTGCAAAAATTTAATAAACCCTTTGTGGTTGGTAACAAAAGGGAAAGAATTTATTTTGTGGTATTTGTGATCTTAATTTTTTTCAATTTGTTTTTCAGCTTTGGTTGTTTTCTAATTATTTCCCGTAAACTATTATTTAAAACTTCAACTAAGACGTGCTTTATGTAAATTTTCCTCTTTCGTTCACATATTAATTATTGAAATAAACGTGCAAGGTTTCGTATGTCACCTCTGTTCTTTTTTTACTCTTAACGGTTTTGAGTATAAATTAAAAATATATGTCATATTAGGTGTTTGCAGAAATTTTGATCAACAACTTCTATACACAACTGTATACAACGGTTGAATTCGATGACTTTGGCCTTCCTCTACATCAAATAGACATTTTCCTTTCAATATAATTGATTTGTTCAGCGTACGCCGACGGTGATCATTGAGTGCTCAAAATTCTACTTCATTTATTTTTGTTTACTTGAAGAAATCTGCTAGCGAAGCCAACCAAACATGTTCAGATGTTTCAAGTGATGGGTCCCCATCATTTCCCAATTTAAAAGTGACGACGCGAACTGACTGAAAATGCATTTTTTAGCCAATTTTTGCAAGATTTGTCCAGGACACTATGGCAGCTCGAATAGGAATTTCCGGCACACACCCAGCGTACTCATCAGGCATGTCGCCTCCTTATTACCACTTATTTAATTCAATTTTCCACAATAAATGCATTTTTCAAGGGAAAAAGTGACCAAATTTTCTCCAAGCATATGTTAAGTGCGCTTTCGATCACCGAAGGATGCACATCATTTTGTCAAAATGTTTGCAGCGAAGCATCAGAGATCCCATAAGGTATATATATTCTTGAACAGCGTCAAATCCTAAATCGATTTAAGCATATCCGTCTATCCGTCTGTCTAATGTCTGTTGTAAATATTCTCCTGGCCCCAAAAAAGCTATCGACTTCAAATTTGGTGGAAGTATTCAAAATTCTTGCACGCAGGTTGGTATTGAAGATGGGCCAAGTCAGTCGAAGGATACGCTCACAGCACCACGCAAACTGAGAACACCTCTGTTTTTTCAAGGGAACGAAAAATGTACTTTTTGCTGATTAGTCACAAACTATAGCAAATAAATCTACAAAAATTTGAAAGCATATTCTATGGACGAGACTGTAGCATTTGTGCAGATGGACAAAATTGACCACGCCTATCCAATATTACAGTGTATCAAAATTTAATTATTTTTCCAATACCTTTATAAAGCGCACAAACAAGCTTTAAAAAACCTGCAAAGTATGCCAGTACTTGGTCAGTTTCAAATCTTGAATGCACCTAAATATGTGCGCCTGTTCGTCTGTCCATCTGTCTGTTTGCGCAACAATGTAGTATTTGTGGTAAACATTCTCCCGTTAGCGAAAATGAAGATATCGCTTACAAATTTGCAAGAGAGTTTGCAATTGACCTAAACTGTTCAAAGGACACGTCTGCAATGCGCACGTGCATCTATGACAACAGCGTTTATTTTGAAAGTAGAGGAAATCAGCTGCGTTCACTTCATATTATACAGCACGGAAATGTTGTTCTTCTACTCCTTTTGTCTTTTTTTGGGGTAACCGGTGATGGGTANATTTTCCTTTCAATATAATTGATTTGTTCAGCGTACGCCGACGGTGATCATTGAGTGCTCAAAATTCTACTTCATTTATTTTTGTTTACTTCAAGAAATCTGCTAGCGAAGCCAACCAAACATGTTCAGATGTTTCGACTGATGGGTCCCCATCATTTCCCAATTTGAAAGTGACGACACGAACTGACTGAAAATGCATTTTTCAGCCAGTTTTTGCAAGAGTTGTCCAGGACACTATGGCAGTTCGAATGGGAATTTCCGACACACACCCAGCGTACTCATCAGGCATGTCGCCTCCTTATTACCACTTATTTAATTCAATTTTCCACAATAAATGCATTTTTCAAAGGAAAAAGTGACCTTCGATTACCGAAGGATGCGCATCATTTTGTCAAAATGTTTGCAGCGAAGCATCAGAGATTCCATAAGGTATATATATTCTTGATCAGCGTCAAATCCTAAATCGATTTAAGCATATCCGTCTATCCGTCTGTCTAATGTTTGTTGTAAATATTCTCCTGGCCCCAAAAAAAGCTATCGACTTCATATTTGGTAGAAGCATTGAAAGTTCTTGCACGCAGGTTGGTATTGAAGTTGTGCTAAATCGGTCGAAGGACACGTTCACAGCCCTACGCAAACTGAGAACACCTCTGTTTTTTCAAGGGAACGAAAAATGTACTTTTTGCTGATTACTGACAAACTATAGTAAATAAATCTACAAAAATTTGAACGCATATTCTATGGACGAGACTGTAGCATTTGTGCACATGGGAAAAATTAATCACGCCTACCCAATATTATAGTGTATCAAAATTTAATTATTTTTCCAATACCTTTATAAAGCGCACAAACAAACTTTAAAAAACCTGCAAAGTATGCAAGTACTTGGTCAGTTTCAAATCTTGAACGCGCCTAAATATGTGTTCGCCTGTTCGTCTGTCCATCTGTCTGTTTGCGCAACAATGTAGTATTTGCGGTAAACATTCTCCCGTTAGCGAAAATGAAGATATCGCCTACAAATTAGCAAAACAATTTGTAATTGACCTAAACTTTTCAAAGGACACGTCTGCAATGCGCACGTGCATCTATGAAAACAGCGTTTGTTTTAAAAGTAGAGGAAATCAGCTGCGTTCACTTCATATTATACAGCACGGAAATGTTGTTCTTCTACTCCTTTTGTCTTTTTTTGGGGTAACCGGTGATGGGTACAAAAAAAATCGGTCCCAACCGAATTTAATTTTCTTACTTGCTCAAATTAATTTTGTCCCTTCTGATGATGCTTTCAATTGAGGAGGACTTAAGTTGCGATCCATCTTGTAAGTAATACTCGTTTGTTAGCTTTAGCTTTTTATATGCATTTTCGTTGTCATTCATTAAGTAATCATGATTTCCTTTCACTAAAAATTCATATTGAAATTTCTCGTGAAATTTAAATGATTTAGTTTTGTAAATGTTACTGATTTTCTGTTTTGTAAAATTTTTTCTTATGCTACAATAAGTTTTCTATGATTTCCTTATTTTTTCAGTTCAATAAAATTGAGCAATGGTTTGGCTTTTTTCCCTTTTAGGTCACGTTTGGGATTGGAGTTTATGCTTGATTGGTTTATTGCAATCATTGGGTTTCAATTTAATTCATTGCTATTTTCAAGTCCACGAAAATATTTAATTAGTTAATTGTATAAAAGTTCAAGCAGAGAGCTTGACACTGTTAACGGCAAAAGGAGGAAGAATTCTTTTTCTCGCCCTCTTTTGCTTGACGACGTGAGGGGAGGGCAATCAAAGAGGGCAATCTATAAAAAGTAGATGGGTCGTAAGTGAGAGTTTGGTTTTATTTCGTTAAAGTTCATAATTGTCACTTCTTAGCGAATACATAAACAGACACTGCCACCTACATACGAATGTCGTATGGCAGAGTAAATATTTTGCACATGTTTGTAAAGATATTGAAAAAAAATTAAATTTTGGTGCACTATAACATTGGGAAGATGTGGTAAATTTTTCCCATTTCTGAGCAGGTAGTATAACCTCGCCCATAGGGCACACATGCAATACTTGATAGCTTTATTTGCTGTAAACTTATAAGCAATAAGCAAAAAAACAATGTTTTACTCCGTTTGAAAAGAAGATTTGCTCTCAATTTCTGTGGTGGCCCCGTCATGTCTTTCGAACGATTTTGCCCTTTTTCAATACCAACCTGCATGCGTGAACTTCCAATGCTTCTGTCAAATTTGAACTCGATCGCATCACTTTTGCGGTTACAACACGCATTACACAGATGGGCAGACGCACAGATGGACCGACAGTTATGCTTAAATCGATTCAGAATTTAATGCTGATCAAGAATATGTATGCTTTGCGGGATCTCTGAAATTTCCTTGTGGACGTTGCAAACGTTTTGGCCAATGAACATATCCCTCATTCTTCGGTGATGGGGATAAAAATGGACCTAAGAAACAGTACTCACTTCTACTAATTGAGAAAATCTAGGAAAGTCTGATTCAGCCAAGTCTGATTATAAGCCAATAAAGCTGCTGCGGCTAAAAATGTCGGCACTTTTACACGTCTACCTTTACGTACTGCTATGGGTTAAATTTTTACTCTTCGAAAAGTAAAAATTGAAATATATCCCAGTGTGAAATCTAGCTAGCACGGCAGCTGAATTGTTACACGCTTTCAAGACTTATTATATTCCTAGATATATTTTCTATATACATCCTCTCGAATATAATTATATTTCAAGAGGACTAAGGCTGCTGCATATCACTTTTCGGACTATATCCGTATAAGCGATATTTTAAAAATTAGTGTCTGAATTTTTTTCTCATTTTCAAAACTGTGGACGTTCTAGTAGATGGAACAGAGGTAAATAGACTATGGGGATCAAAGTCTTTCACTCCCTTGGTCACACACTTAGTTATTTCTAAATAGTTGGGTATTTATGTTAAGTTCGTAGCTCACATGCTAGAAATTAAAAAATGTCATGAGATCAGTTGACTCACAACGGATATGATTACTTTAGTGATTGGCAACGCTAAGCTTTTTCGAAAACAAAGGTGTCTGAACATAGCTATTGCCATTTCTGTTCTTTCTTGTCAAGCTGTCAAACAGAGGGGACCTAGAAAAGTTTTGCTGCCATAAGTTGGAACCGCATGTGGGTAATAATAACTAATTAACTCGACGAGCTCGTTTTGGGCAAATAGATTCCATGTCGAAAATAGGGTTGAACTTATAACTGTTTGGGTTGCTGACCTGTAGAATATAGTCTAGATGTAAGTTGAAAGTAAAAGAAGAACAAGGAGAGGTTAGTTAAGACAGAATCCTATATAGTAGAGTAAACCACTAAAAAAGTGAACTAATTTTATTTTTACGTCAACGAAGTCCGTTTAGGATAATACAGTTAGTTATTAGTTAATTCAGTTATAATGGATATATAGTAGATAGTTAGTTAGCTATAATAAGCACCTCCGTTAGTAACTAATGTTAATGCCTGCTTTATTTGGTGTATAAAGGAAAAACGCATCGTTCTTTATTTTCTTTTGTACCGCAGGTAGGACACGCTAGGCTAGAAAGCTCTTAGACATAGCCTACGAGCTCAAGAGTTTGCAACGTACGCCACGTAAAGCAAATACGAATGATGCTGAGCATCAACCCGTTCCGGATGAAAGTACCTTCGTCTTTTCAGGGTTAATTTCATTCGATTGCTTTCCGTACACATTGCTAAAAGTAATTTAATAAAAAAAAAAAAAAATTCGCGGAATAACAACAAAAACCTGCGCCGTGCAATGATAGAGATTTTAATACGTTGGTTAGAAGTAAGGGGAAAATAATTCTTAGATACATTAAGTTTCAAACATCTTTGTCATTCACGGAGTCCGGATTTTTATATCCGAAAGAGTTACAGAGTCTGTTACACTAAAACTATAGTGCACGTAGTTTATTATCTATGTCTTTCTATTCGTTGCCGTCATAGTTCAGAAACACCTGAGAAGCTCAAAAAATTTAAAATTTGTATCCATCCATCCATTTGCGGCACACTTCAATTTTTACTTTCATTTAATTCAGAGAGCCTTTGAGAAGGTGACTTGTCTAAAAATTTCTTAAGGTAAGGAATGAAATCACGGGTTCACAAGTAATGTATTACGACAAAGACTTTTTTCAACTTAAAGAATCTCATTACGCTGATTGGATTACTTTTTTAAGGTTTACAAAAACAAAAAAAGATAGCGGTCTTTATAAAAGTAATTTGTTCAGAAATATTGCCCTTGTAATCACTATTGTGACTAAGTGTTTTAGATATTTCTTGAATTATTCTTTTCTAGAAGCACCACGTGCTTCATTCTGGCGAACAACGTGAAAACAAATATTCCAGCTACTAAGACAACGGACATTAACCATAGGACCATTTTTATACTTTTCGAATGGTACTAAGATATTGACTCTTCCTTAACCCTGAACTGTCCTAGAAATTTTCGAGCTTGCACGTTGCCAAAATCAAGGCATCATTTCTTCACGTACATCAAAAGAGAAAATAATATCTAGCCATCTGTGCTGCAGTGGGTAAAAATTTCATATCTCCCATGTGAGGGCGTTGGTCTTTTTAACGTTAATACTATAACTAACTGACGATCGCTATGTCAACATACTACGCTATATATTTGCAAAATAATGAATTTTTTCTGTTCGAGCCTTTGTCTCTTGTTAATTTTCTTCTTTCTCAAATATCTGCATCCAGTAGAAGATTTCCCTAAAGATACCCTACCAGTAGCTTTTATTAACCTTTCTTCCGTTTTTATTAACTTTTTTTTTTTTGTTATTTGTCAGTTGTAATTAAATGTTGTTAACCTTCAACGTACATAAAGCAGAAGCAAAAAAAAAAAAAAAAGAAAAGATTTTAATGGAGAATCCTAAAGAGAGGCTGTCCTATATAGGATAAAGCGAGAAAATATTACAAGTCGGGCAGGGTCGACTTTTCAATACCTAATACAACTCTTTTTTCATTGACGCGATAATACATCGAAATCCACACTTTGTTTCCATGTAAAGGCATACTTTTCATGGAAATCCTTATGCTTGAGGATGCCTAGAAGGTGAACTGACTTAGTCCAAATTTAGCGAATATAGTTTTCATTTTTGAATCTATTACAACCATAAAAAGCTAAAAGTCAAATTTTATCGTAATGTAAAGGTTTACTATTCATAACAATCCTTATATATGATGGGATCTAAAGAACATGTCTATATGGTCCATATTTCCTGAGTTAAAGTTTTTTGCAAGCTTGTTGCTATAAACCAATTTTGATTTTAAAATACTAAAGCTTAAGTAGTAAAAGGCTTACTAGCCCCGAGAATCCTTCTGCTGAATGGGACCGTAAAATAGATCCCTATGGCTCAATTTTATTCCGGTTGCTTCTCAAATTGCTATTATGGGTTGATGTTTATGATAAAATATGAAAAACTTAAACCTTAACGTATACGTATTTATTTTTCATCGGAATCCTTATATGTGGTAGTGTCTAAACGTGAAGACTTTGCGGTCCGAATTCCAACTATCAGGAAATATTGAAAACTTAACCTTCTCAGTGCGTGAAGGCTTAAATTTCGTCGGGCTGGATTTCAAAAAATTGGTTCATCCGATCAAAATTGTTTGAATTACTGATACTCAAGGGCTTACAAGGGTTTTTTCAAAATGCAGCATTGTATGGCGCTTAGTCGTAAACGTGATCGCCTTTGGGCTAAAGTACTTCAGTCTACCTAGCAAACGTCGTCAAAATACCTCAAAATTTGCGAGCTCGCGGATTGACAGGAATGTATCGAAAGGCGTCAAACACGCTTAGATCGATTTAGAAAATGTTTTCGAAAATTATTCTCATTTAATGGATATAAGAAAATGTGAGTCTCTCTGTTACATATATCGAGCTTAACATACCACTATATTACGAGGGCATGAATAGCAAAACAAGAAGGAAAAAATACATAAAAGTCCAAGGTCTAGCAAAGTCAAAGCGTATGAATGTGCGTAAGTAAGTCAGTGACTGTATCTGACGTGGCGCTAATGAAGTTTTTTTTTTTTGCATCCTTTGTTAATGCTTTCGCGTCATACTGACGTTTCCTTTGTCTGTGCAATTATTGGTTGATTATCGGATGTGTAAAATTTAATTTACGCCATTAAAAGCGACAGACAAAACAAATACAGACAATTTAAAGGATATACTCTTAAGGATTAACTTAGAGAGATCGCTGAAAGAGGAAAAACTCTTAAGCGTTTTATTTCAAATTAGAAATTTTTTCAAAAATATTTAAGAAAAAAAAAAACGAAACGAACGAAAATGACTTTAATGAAGAGAACTCTTGCTTTGGTAAATAAAATAAAAACAATTGAGTTAAACTTTTTACTTATTAACAAGAACAATAGTACATACTGCTGCAGTTCAAGGTACACTGCTCCAATGGATGTTAACGTTAATTAAAGCAAATTCACAACTAATCAGTTGACCATTGTAACCTCTCTCAGTTAGTTGATTACGACTAAATCGACAAAAGTGCATTTTACGTGTGTGTGTGTGTGTGTGTGTGAGTGAGTGAGTGTAAGTGGTTGTACAAGTGTACGGATCGATGTAGGTGTATGTATTATATACGTTAGCTTGCACTCGTGTCATGGTGCACAGAGTGAGCATGAGAATGTTAGCCACTGTGGTGCACAGCGTAATTACAGAACTTTAGCACTAATCGCTGCCAGAATAACAAACACAAGCAACCGCGATGTATCGCAACGAATCATCTACCAGCAATTTTCCGACATTCCAGGAATGTCAAAATCTACTGTGATTACGGCTATGGTAACTTTTGTTACATCAACGGTGCATAATTTATTCACGTATCCTTCGTGGAGAAAGTGTTTTCTTCTTCATATTTAATGCTAAATGTTTTTGCTACGTTTACTTCATCGAGCTTGAGGTTTCATTCTCGCTAAAGTTAGTGTAGGGAGTTTGTCAAGCGATTTGGCATTTGAAAATGAACACAAACTGTAGTACACTCCAGTGAAATCCCTTCGTGATAGCTATGTCCATCTGTCCAACTCATTAGAAACTGATTACTTTCTTGAAAACATAAAAAAAAATGTTCTCCTTTTACACTCTTCTGGTTAACGTAAAAGTTCAACTGATTTCGCCGCAATTAGTGAAAATTTCAAGTTTGAAATCTTGCTCCTCATTATCGTTTGCATAACGATCCAATTATGACATTTTTTTTCTTCAAATATGTTATGCTCAGCAGATATTATATATTTACGTTATAAACGCTATGAATTTATTCCAAAAAGGTGAACATTTATTCAGAAATATCACTTCACCATTATGAACAAACTGTTGACATTTCATTCAGGGTAACGCAACTTTTTCCACGGTATTGATTTTCTGAAAGATGTTTACCAGAGATTCAACTCATATCCTGCCAATCTCGCTTTATTCGCGTGAGCTCATTTCGACTGATTTCTGATTGTTTCCGAAACTCAAACAATTGCTCCGGATACATCGCTTTGACTCGATTGAAGACAGAAAGACGTATGCGAAAAAAGGACTTTTTCAGATGAAAGTCAAAGAGCACATCTTATTAGATGTTGAAGTCGATGTGTCCCAGATGTCGATAAGATTACTATCAAACTAGGAAGACAAATTTCCCCGTTTGTATATGGAGTTGGGCGATTTAAATGGCAAAACCTGACTACTATGTATATGAGGTACCGTTATATCCCCCTGACTAGCCATGCAGATAAGAATCGTGACCACCAAGTCAGACTTTTCTTTGGTCGTACCTACAGTCAGTGCTCAACATAACAATGATCCATTGCATACACCTATGGTGGTGCGTCCGCCACCACCTCATTTCTTACTCTTTCCTCGTATTCTTTCTGACCGTCATTGTGTTACACGAATAGGGGATATCCCCTGAATGATTGGTCATAGTGAAAAAAAAAATGTACATATATTAAGTTATAGCTTGAGTTAAGGTGAGATCTCTTTTAAACCTCTACCATTCTTTAGGTCAAAAAGTAGGAAACAACGCAACTCAATTAGCAATTAATGCTCTTTTCCCGAAAAGCCTTCAAGTATCCATTCCTAAATATCAGGCTCCGAGTTAACACACTACTCAATAAGTTCATGGCATGGGATGCAAATAAAGGACATCTTTTGACGAATTCATACGACTTTTAGATAGTATTTACTTTCAAATAAAACGTTCCGGTTATTACTTTACCAGATACAGTTATTTTAGCGACGTTGTTTTGGTTTTTGTGAACTATGCAAAAATCTGGATTTTCTGCGTATACCGTCATCTTACATCTGTGGATCATTCCAAAACTTATTGAGCGATGTATTGAATGTACCAGTGAATTTCCTACAAATGTTACACTTGTAGGCTTTCGCCAGAAAATAATCTGGAAAGTGTCCTGTTTTCAAGACCAGGAACCATTTGTCTTTAGCACGACTGCAGAGAATGGAAGATTTCTTTCAACCAATTCTCTTGTTATCATTTCCATGACCGAATATATTATGAGGGCAAGTAACATAACACATTACGATAACGTACAATATGGTGCTTATACGTAGTGATAGCACATCATGTCACGCTAAAATACTATGCAGTGTAGTGTGGCATCGTCAGCAAACAAGCATTGACGTGTTTCGCTAAAGCAACATAATAGACTTACATAGTATTGTGAACAAACGTAGCGTAGCTAATGTACGGCAATGTGTCGCGTTACCTTATTGGAGTAACTCAACCTAAATATCTGTTATCTTAGCATTCAATGTTACGCTAACATAGTTCGCCATAGTTCGCTTATAGCTCACTTCTAGAGCTTGGTAAGACGTACGAAACATTTCTTAATTTCATAAGAAGAAAACAAGCGAGTGCTGGGTGTCAACACATCCGCACCAGACCGGCTATAAATTTCTTCTTATTTTCCTTTACTGCCGATTCATCATCATTTCCGCAGTGAATGCGATAAACCCGCAAACTTATTTTTAATTATGGATCTTAGTTGCATTTTTTTTTGTTTTTTTGTTTTATCTTTTCTTACTTTGGTTTTGTTTGTTCAATTTCAGTTAATGTAGCTTTTTCTTTCTCTATGTACCACCTGTGATGAAATAAAAAAGTACAGAAAAGTAATGAAGCTTAGCTTGGTGTGTGTTTAGTTGAAAAGTTTTTAATTTGTTGAGAGAATCGTATTAGTTTTGCTTAACCACGTAAAACTGATTTTTCTTAATTTTCTTTAGTTATTAGTTCTTCTGTACTTGCCTTTCCTTTTTATGTTATTTTTTCCTTTTTCCCCTTTTTTTTTTTTAGGTTGTCTCCTTTCTTATTTTTCTTTTACTACTATTTTTGTTTTGCTTGAAAAGTTTACTACTCTTCCACACTACTTCTAATACAAAATCCGTGGGGGGAGTGCGAACGCACATTAACATATAGAAGCTTTTATATACATATGTATTTGTATGTAAGCATAGACGGACTGGTTGAATAGTTTGCGCCAACATTATGGCAAAAGCTATTACGACTAATCCGTTTCCTTGCTTGCTTGTTCGTTCATTTGTTCGTATGCCGTCTGCCTAAGTCAACGCTAATATTTCGTTGTTGTCGTTTCTACGAACGTCAAGTACGTTTTATTAGTTTTAACATTTATAATTGGTTTAAGACTTTAAAACTTTAGCAGCGTACATTATTGCCCCTTAGCCGCCCTCAGCCGCCCTCAGCAGCCCCCTTACGTTTCTTTCATTCCATGCCACGCTAACCACGCAAAAGTAACAAAATCAAGAGGTAAAAAATAAAACAAAAATAACAAAAAAAAAAAAAAAAATAGAAAAACTTTTTCTTAGGATAAAGTTTGCTTGTTGGCTTGATGTTTGAATCCCGATGAATTTGTTTAGTTAGATAGAGTGAGTTAGAAAATTTTGAAATTCTTACGAATGGGTTGAAAAAACAAATGAGAAAAAAATTAAAAGACTTTCTTTCTGTTTTACAACTGCACAGTTTAGCGCAATTTATTAAAAATGATTGAGCATAAGAGATTCCCAAGAAAGATCTTAGCGGCAACAGCAAAAAAGGGAGAAAAACAAAAACAACATTGACTTTGTTGAAAATTTTGTAAATTTATAGAAAATATATTAAAACAAAATTTGCTGAATTTTATGTATAAGAAAGAAACAAAAAAGGAAAAAAAAAAAACAACAAAGAAAGAAATAAATGGAAAAGTTCAACTTTTAACACCAACTGTTGCACAATTTTATTAAGGGTAATAACAAAGAGTTTCGCTTAGAATTGCCAGCGCCAAAGCAAAACATAATTTTATTACAATTTGATATAAAAATTATTTACGAATTAAATGTTACTGCGAGCTTACTACAGTCTTGTACTAACACGTTCTGGATGTTTACTGATAAAGGCAGAGCAGAAAAGGAACTTGCATCGGATTGCGTATTGAGAATAGAAGAGAGATTCATGATAATCGCTTTCATTTCGTTTATGTAAGAACCACAGTATCGCTCACGCTGCTTCATTCATTGGTTTTGAATGAATAAAGGCGTGGAAAACAAGCAAACAAATTTGCTTGAAATATATATACATATATATATATATATATATATCTATATATATATATATATTTATAATTGGCAACTCTGGATCACTATATGTCCGCCTGCCTGTGTGATGTCTGTCCGTGGGCATACAATTTGCAATAGACCATCGATTCTGAATGACTATCTGTCTGTCTGTTTGTCTGTCTGCCTGCCTAATGTCTGTCCATTCCAATACGAGTGCTCTCACAATTTGCAATAGACGATGAATTCTGAATGACTACCTGTCTGCCTGTCTAATGTCTGTTCATGCGAATAGAGGTATCCTCACAATTTGCAATAGACCATCGATTCTGAACGACTATCTATCTGCCCGTCTGTCCGATTCTATTCATGTGAATACACGTTCCCTCACAATTTGCAATAGACGATCGATTTTGATTTATTATCTGTCCGTCTGTCTGTCTCATGGTCGTCCATGTATTCTTGTATTCGTAGTTTCCGTGATATTTTGGTGAAGTTTGCTAGAGTAACTTGTTTTGGACCAAGGACGAGCGCAATAGAAATATGGTTCTGACTTATGTGATAAGTTGTTATAAGAAGAAGTACCATTATATTAATAATTAGACATCACTGGGTAATAGTGTTTTGGCATTCTGAACTACTAGAAAACTTTGGATTGGAAGCAGGAATTTTTTGACCTCCTATCAAATGAAAAATCCCAACAAAACTGAAGAAGGCCTACTTTTGAACATTATTTGATGAAAATTCGGTCAAAAGAACAATTTGACATAAAAATTAACTTTTGCGAATGTGAACCAGATAGGCTTTCTTTTTCACGAGGATTCTTGTAACATGGAAATTCTTATATGCCAAAAGTATACTTTTAACTATTTTGTGATAAAAATTGATTCATCTTGGAAATGTGATCACATGGATTCCATGAAAAGATTCTCTGAATAGTAAGCGCTTTACGAAAACAGTTTAATTTTTAATTAATTACTTAATATTTTAGAATACGAATCGATTCCTAGTGTAAGAAATTTGGATCACCGAGGAAAAGTTTTTAGACCCAATCATGCAAAGGGACTCTCATAATAATCAACAAGCCCTGTTATGATGGGAAAGTTTAATTGGTGGCTTTCTATGACGGAAGCACTGAAACATAACGATATATTTTAAATTTTTAATTAACTTTGCTAAGCTTGAACTACGTTAGTTGGTGCTGTTTGACCATCCTCCAATAGGAGGGCTTGTAAGAAAAGTATGCTTTGTACATAAAAATAACGTGTAATTTCTGGTATGCTATCATGTAAATGAACGGCGTAGTGTAGCGTATGTAACAGTCGACCACAATGTTCTTGCTTGTTTATATATAACTTGGAAGTTTGTGTTTGAATTCTGTGGATTGACAAATTAACTAATTATTCCACTTTTAGAAATTCTAAGGAATTATTAAGGTAAGTAATTTTAGAATTTTGACTAACACCCTTTTTATCCTTGGTGGTGGTGAGGTTAAGTGAAGTTTCAAAACACATGTGAAGAAATAAATTTCATAAAATCTCTATAGAGCTTTTTAAGAAATCTGAAATTATTCGCTGAGTCTCTGTGCCATTTGCTTAATGTGCGGCTTATATGAGATGTTATAAGACGACATAAAATGTGTATATATATATGTATACATATACGCATATATATATATATATATATATATATACACCTATAAGTAGGCATAACTTTGAAAAAAGAAATCCGCTTATGATAATTGCAGCCATTGTAGCAAAGATAGAAATAAAAACCAAGAACACGTAATCAACCAACAACTTAAACAGAAACAAAGTATTACCACGTCGTAGTCAGGACTGGCAGCAACATCAGATGGCATTAACTTAGTACTTGCTAAAGTAAATGGTTTGTTGGTTTTTCTTAAATTATCTCGTCTTTTTTTAAAACTTTTACACGCTACTTATTATTTGACGTGAAAGATAAACAGAAAATTACTTAAAGATGACTTTATTTAGCTGTAGCATCTGCAAATCATATCTGCATGTATACATAAATATGTATATGTACATTATATATACAGAGTTATCCATTTTGTGGAGCCGAGAGTAAGTTCTGATTTGGATTTGAATCAAATTTTTTGTCCAATATATTATTTGGACCTTGCCATTATTTGCGGAAGACGACGTCACTCAAATGTTCGCCTTGAGATATCTTACTGGACTGGATATTTTTGAGGTCATATCGTAAAATGCCAAACATTATGCCCTAAATGACGTTTCCCTGTTACATATGTTAGTGAAACAGGGTTGTCAAAATCGTGCAACGAAAGCGATAAGCTTACCTAATAACTTGTTTCGTTGAAGACATTTTCAAAATATTACCATTATTGTTATTATTAATTTGGCCAGAAAAACAGATTCTAAGAATAAAACCTTAAACCACTAGCATTTAACGTTGTTGGCCTTATTGGAAAACCTACCGCACTTGAGATTTGAACTCATGACCTTTGAGTTGCTAGTCGAGATCCTTTGCCTCTCAGGCGGATATTTTCAAAAGAGAAAGAAGGCAGTTCCTATATAATTCTAGAATTACTTCCCATAACAACAAATGAATTTGTATTGTTCAGCTGCAAGGGCTGAATATATTTTAGACATTTATTATTACTCACTTATTGCTTGTAGTTTGAAGACTTAATCAGGTTTCCGAAATTCATATTTCTTTAATAAGGAATAGTCACAACGTAAAGGTTTTTTTTTAGAGTCTTAAAAAGTTTCTTTTAGTGATATTAAATGTTTTTAATGAAAGGTATGTTAATCAAAGTGTTAAGTCTTTGTTAATTTTCCCAATCCTTCCGGGCCGAAAGAGAGGCTGGTCTTTTAATCTTACATACGATAGTAACCATTTCTGACGCTGGGCATAAGAATCCACACCAGATATCTCTGGAAGCGTAACGTGGGTTTTTGTCGTGAGGGCTTAATCCTTCAGTGACCGACGACACAAACCTCTCAACGCTCAGAGGGAGATTCGTCGGTGAGTGTCAGATGGAGACACGTTATGTGAACATATTTCCTCTTCCTCCTCCTATCCTCGCCCGTCGCCGCTTAACGTGAGCGGGATCTATGTAAAACCTATGCCTATAGGTGTAGGTGACGTGGCCGATTCCAACAAGTGGTAACCACAAAGATTGACTCTGTTGAACAGGACAGAGAGGATAGAGCATTTTAGTTCAATACTGCTCAGGTTTCCAGCATGAGTTTTAGAATATGACACTAAGCTCGATGATGGGAAATCGCTTAATAATGTTGTCTCGAATGTTGGAATTGTTTTTCAATTCGGTTCCAATGGTTGTCGTTGGTAACACTTTCTGGCGTGAAGCTTGGTTTGGCTAGAGAAGCTCATAGTAAATTAAACTAAACGGGTCCTCTGAACATAAGGTACATGGTGGACGGGCACGATTCGACATGGTTGAATCGAATTGCTTTTTACGTTGTTCCAAAGCTTTCGTAGTGGGTTGGGTTTTCAAAGCATATTTCTATGCCTTACAAGAAAGCTACAAATTTAATAAACGCTTTGCGATTAAAGTGACAACTTATTAGTAGTTCTCCTGATCAAAGTTCAAAATTCAGTTGAAGACAACTCAAGCTTCTTAGTCTGTTTCCGTTTAAGTTTAGTTTAAATGATATAAAATTTTTGAAGAATGTATTCCCTTCACAATATTCATAACCATTGCAATGGAAATTGATAAAGAAAACTATGGGTGTGGGTGTGTGTTCTATAGATCTATTTAAATGCACTTTTTAATTAGACTTTATCGAAAATTTTGCAATCTCTCAGAACAACTTACGTATGCGTAATAAACAAGGCGAAGTTGATTTCATTAAATGCAGATAAACAACATTTTTTTTTGTTTTGATAAAAATCAATATAGAAATGAAATTAAAGTTTAAATTTTGTTACATATGTGTATGCGCTTTAATATATGCAACTTCACAATATATTCTTTATTTTTTTTCAAAAAAATAAAAAAAAAAAAAAAAAAATGGAAATAAACTCTAAAATTCAAATGGTAAGCGAAAGGGAAGATCTAAACTAATTGCTAATCTCTAAAGAATTTTATATCCAATTGTATTTGAAAGACCATCAGGCTTTTTTAGCTACAATAAAGCACACATATGCATACACACATGAACATAGATGCAAATGCAAATATAATGTATACATGTATACATATATATATGGTCAAGTTATATGACATGAACCTAGATGAATGTAAATGTAATGTATATATATATATATATATATATTACATGTAGAATATATATATACATATGTACGTAGTATGTACTATGTATATATATGTATATATAATATATATATGTAATTAATATATATATATATATGTAATATATATATATATATATATATGTATATATATATATATATATTTATATGTTTGACCAAGTTATATGAGAAAGTTGAAATCGTGTTATTAAGTAAGCTTTTGGGAAATAAATATTTATCTAAACTATGCTTTTAGAGAAAACATAACAAAATTTTACAATCACTTAAAATTAAAAATTGAAACCTCCAAGGCGCTCAGTGTTAATGCAAAAACAAAAAAAAGAACGAAAACAAAAAGCAATGAATTATTTACTATAAATTATAATGATTTATTGAATTGCTTTGTGGGATTGCGATCGCATTTCTGCTGTCGTCATTAAGATTTCTTCACTTATGTAGTACGGCGTAGTTTAAATTTGTGTTCATATATACATATATGCACATATCATCCGGAAGCACTTAAGATAGAGATAGTTTCTATTCCACCGATCGATCCATGATGATGATTCTTTAAATCAAGTTAAGATTATTTGTACGGATCTGTCTGTTTGTTCATCTCATTTGATGAAACTTAATGCACTCAAGATTTTTGGCTCACGAAGGAATTCTATTGAAAATAGAT
>KK500067.1:142116-168271 GCA_000688715.1 Glossina pallidipes
CATATTCTCCTTTATTGTTTCAAAAAAGTTAAAAGAGCTGCAGAAACACTTAGAGCAATATGTGCTGTGTGTGAAACTAACGCTGCAGCAGAAAACCGTTGCCAAAATTGGTTGGCGACATTTCTTTCTGAAAATTCAGTAACGTCTTTACTCTGGGCCAAATGCAATTGATGACGACCAACTAAAAATTATGATTGAAGCTGATGGACATACAGCAACTCCGGAGATTGAAGAGAGAACTTTACTTCTCATGTAAAAAAAAAAAAATTATTGCTTAGCAAAAAACCCGGAAAAAAATTTGCGGGCTACCTAATGAAAATACATGGTCTGATTAGGGTTACCAAGTTGTCTTGCAGGGTGTTTCCTTGCGCTAAGTTGTTTTTCTTCTTTGGTACCTTCATCTGGCATTGCGGTTTTCGATGATTAATCGAATTACCGTTAGTTTCCTACATTATCTCTCTAAAGGCTTTTATTTAAATCATATTTGCGCTTGAATTTCAAATCTTTAAGTTTCTTTATCATCAATCAAGTTATTAATATTCGGAAGATATTCAATAACAAACAAAAACAAGTAATTATGATATGTTTATTAAATGACCTTTGACTTACACCAAATTAATCTACGACAACGTTAGCGTAATAAGTAATTGCCGTTGTAATCATTACATATAATTTTAATGATTGTAATCAGGTATTTATTATTACAAAAACAAATGTTGGAGATATCACAATCTGTGTGTGTTTTTTTTTTTTTTGTTTCTCCTCTAAGTCAGCACGATTTCATTAGACGACAGTGCCGCCTTTGCGCTCAATTCTTTATTCCGCACACTTGAAATTATTATTGTCTTTGAATCCATCACCGAAGGATGAGAGGTCTATTCATTCCGTAAAAACGCATTCAAACGATTCGTCAGAGATTCTCTAATGTCTCCATCAAATATGAACATGTTTGTCAATCCGCCCGCCCATCCGTCTGTTAATTTCTGTGGTAAACGTACTCGCATCCAGCACGAAACTTCAGAGACTCCGTAATGTCTACATCCAAGGTGAGCAGTACTGAACATGTTTGTCAATTCGTCTGTCCATCTATCTGTTAATTGCTGTGGTTAATGTATTTGTAGTAGCAAAATGGAGATTTTTGCTTTAGACACACGGAGTAAATTTTTAAACTTAAAAATAAAGAAAGTCAGCGACGCCCACTTGCCATCGTTTTTTCTTTTTTGAATCTTTTTTAGAACTACGGTGGGGGTTACAAAAGGTTCTGTCGTAGACGAATACGATTTTCTTTCTTCAATCTTACTATTGAATGCCTTCCGAATTTCACAATGGAGGAATTATCTGAATAGTTGGTCTTACGTTTGCACTTGTTTACACTAAAAACTTTGAAGAATACTTTCAGTGAATTTTGTGGGTCAAGAACTCTGCCTTATGTATCAGATAAAGCGAAAAATTTAGAGAAATGACTTTTCCTCACTATGGCCGTTGTCGTAATAAAGAGTTGGAGTAAGTAATCTCTGAAATTCGTTTATAACATTGTGAGGAAACATTTTATTTATTCATTTCTTTATTTACTTATTTGAAAAATTTCCAACCGATGCTCATCTTATAATTATACAAAATTCAGTATATAAGTGAGAACATAGTAAGGGAAAGAATGCAAGAGATTACACTGCCGATGTACAGATGTGTATGATACGCTTTTAACACTTAAGTAATTAAATTACCATTAAAATTGGCAAGAAAAAAAGAATTAAAACAACATGGTATGATGGTATGATAATGATAGTAACAACAACAACCATAGCAAGATGGAACTTGGATAAAAAGTAATAAATTCATTAAAGTACAAGGAAACATTTAAAGTTTAAGTTAACGATACAGTCTGTATAAATTAATGGTGTGGGCAGGATACTAGCGGCATACCCATAGGACTGCGCCCTTAGTAATATTAACAGACAGCAGTGATGGATCAAATAAGTAAAGATTATTATCACACAAAGAATTCACAGAGGATTTTGAAACTGACAGCATTGAGATAAATGAATTGCTTCACAGTGTCAGATGCATTAAATCAAATTCTCGGAAGCAAGAGCGGGGAACATTTTATACCTTTGGTACAATTTTGTAATAAGAATCACGCCCAACATTGCAGGTTCTTCTTCCAGTGTAGATAAATCAACGATCATTTGGGTATACCGAGGGTATCCTAGACGGCTGATCACGAAAGAATCCAAATTTTGTACATCTTAGTGCAAGGAATCTTTGTGGAAAACTTCTCCAGAGTAAGAAATTTCTCCAAATTTTAGAATCAGATTTTCAGTCAAATTTCGTCGTTAATCTTATTTACAAAACAAGTAAGGCCACGGCCAACCATTAATTACCCTATACCGCTCTGCAGTTCACACAACGACTTTTCAAAATAAGGCGCTAAGGTCGGATAAGTGATTCGATTCGAACCATTTTCCATAGTGTTTACCCAAAATACTTTAGCCTATCAAATTCATCGAAATATCTCAGAATTGTGAGGTGTTACAAACGAGCTCAGATCGGTTATACATATATATTGCGAGGCCGTTTCCGGCCCTTTCCTTAGGCTGGAGCAGCTCAGCAGCCCAGGGAAAGAATCACAAGAAAATTTCTATTTGTTTGTAGGGACTTACTCTTTTCTTTATTAATTCAATATTACCGTTACACTCGGCGAATTGCAGTAAATTGGTAAAATATGAAATTTCAGTATCGCGACAGCGGTTAGCTTCAAACTCGAGTTATTGGCTTGAGAGCCAAACTTCGACTTCTTCGCTTGAGAGCCCAACCACGACTACTTGCTGGCTTGAGAGCCCAGTTTTGACTCTTTCTCTCGAGTCCCGAACTCGACTGTCTAAAACTAACTTTCTCTAACCTATTCGTACCCTATACTTACGCTATTCTTATTCTATTCTATCCTATCTTAATCTATTCCTATTCTATGTTATGCTACCCCTATTCTATTCCTACGCTATTACTTATTCTATCACTAATCTATTCCTAAACTATTCCTTATTCTGTTCGTAATCTATTCTTCAACTATTTCTTATTCTATTCCTAATCTAGTCTTATTCTATTACTTATGTTATCTTAAGCTATCCTTAGTTTAGCACTCCCCCTCCCCAGAGCCGGAGAGTCCGTGAGGCCAAAACGAGGATACGACTTTGGGTCCTCACAATATATATATGTATATATATAGATAGATAGAAATATACGCAGATATTAAAACCTGGATATATGAACCAAAATAATGCGTCGGCCGGTATAATGGAAGCCTTCCTGGGTGTTGCTCACAAACTTAATATACCCTTGTATCTCAAGTGTGGTAGGGTAAGAAAATAAAATTTTTATAGTTTCTTTGTTTGTGTTTGGAAAGTAGACACTTGTTTTTTTCATTACATAGATAAAATTATTCAAAATCAGATTCATCGTCCTCCACAAACTCGATAAGAGCGTGCAACCAGGCACTGTTATTAACTGCTTGGCTAAACTACATACAGATCAATTTGATTTTTGTTTTTTTTTTTTTGCAGACAGACCGATGTGCAATGCTTGGGAACGGATGACAGACTCACCCTTAACTCACTTATATCGATAGAGGTTGCTGGCATTGACACACGTAACCCTGCAACTAAAGATTACTGACCTTTAAAATAATGATTTCAAATGATTAATTAATGGAATAAATTTTTTTAGTTTTTTTTATATCGCAATGCCGGATACTTTTTGCACAAAACGATATAATAAATAATAATAATAATAATAATAATAAATAGTTTTTTTCTTGCATATCATTAGCCTCTTAACTTTTTATCTCTCTTGAAGACCGCAACGTAATAACATAACATTTTTAACGAATTATTAATGATTGTCTAGTTAAAAAATATTATAAATATAATAAAAATATAATTACAAACACACATATGTACATGAATATATAAATCTGGTATGTCAGTTTAATGGTGTGCATTAAAAAAATAATTAATCGCAATAACAATTAAATAATTTTTTACATTCGTAATAACGAGAGGAAAATAAAAATCGTAATAACTAATAAGAAACTTAGGTCGAACCGTTGGTAGCCATAACGTCAAACTTAAGCATTATTACAATAAATTTTTGGTAATCGGCTGACGGGCATAATTTTTCCTTTAATATATGTTCACGCTACGTTTACGTCGAGGTTTACATAGGTTTTAGCAGTGGTTCGCAAATTTAGAAATTATTTCCGGTTACTTGGGGGCATAATTGTGGACTTGTTAATCAAGTTCCTGCTTTTTTAACTGAATACTAAACTGACTGTAAGAAATTTCAAATAATTTTCTATGAGTTTTTAAGTTACGTATTGTCGCCTCAATAAGCCGGGTTTTAATTCGTCCATTTGTCCATCTGTCCAATTTGATCTGCCGTTATTAACATATGGTTGGGTCTTTTTTTCACTCTCACTCTCAGAGGATACCTTCACTAGTTGTGCGCACAGTGGTGATTAAGCCGGATTGTAGACAGAGGGGGGAAAAAAGGCCGTTTATGCAGAAAGCAACAGACAATATAACACTTTATAGAGAGAAGGACCCGTTCAACCGCGATAGCCGAGTGTATGAGCATGATCAGAATTTTCTATCGATTAAAAATAGTTATGCTATACAGGGTTTCCGATGTTACAAACGTAATGCTAAAACTAGTATACTCCCCTAATGTAATGGATTCGATATAAAAATGGCAGTAAACAATTGAAAATTATTTTAAACGTTTCTCTCGAATATAAGATTATATTAATTTTATCTACAAAACATAGGTAATCTGACAGGTAACTGCCTGTTGGGCGCTTAAAGTAATTTAATGTACTACGTGCATACATTGTCCGTATATTGTGTGTGGATATATATATTTCATTCATATGAATGTTATTAATTAATATTAATGTCATAATTACTCTTATCAAACTCCTATATAATAATAAGTAGAGAAGATCGTAGAGTGCCTTGTCTTAAAATTTGAAATGACAATTTAATTGAAATGGATACACGCACGAAAATTAAGAAAATTAAATCAAAATCAATTTATTATTTTTATGAACTCTCATCATCAGCATTCCGACTTGTCGTTCTTTCATTACTTGCTTGCTTGCTTGCTTGCTTTCTTTATTAGTAAATGTTAATGAATGAATGTATGAATGTATGTTTCTTTTTTCTCTCCCTTTTCTCAGTCTTTCTTTCACAAAATTCGCCTTCGAGTTATGCAACATAAAATTTGTAATAAATTTAATGTACCAATGTTTGTAGGATTGTAGGTAGGTTGTGATTTTAGATCATGTTATGTAGAGACATAATTTTCCTTTATTCGCTTGATTTGAAGCTTTCACAAAATAATAATGCTTCGTAATTACTTGGAAAACTTTCAATAGTTTCACACAACGTAGAATGTAAAATGTTTGCCAATGCCTTGCATAAGCACAGCAGAAAACAAGGGCCCGACTAACTCAATGTGTGTACATAGACTAATAAGCAATTGAATCTTTAACAGATAATGTGCAGTAGTTTGCATTTAATGGCACACATTTTTTTGTTTCTCTTTCGTTAGTGCTTTTGAGAATGGATTTTAATTAATTAAATGATGTAATTGATGCGATTCATCCCAATTCATCATAAGATTGCGCACATAAAATGAATGCAGACAGAATGTAAAAGGCGTTAGGACACTTTTTCAATTTTCTTTTTCTTTTTTTTTTTTACATATATGAATACAATGTTGAGTAGTATGTATGCCTGTGTGCTTCAACATCTGCACCTGGCATGAGCCTTAATCAGACGGGTTGCCTACAATCATTGGCAATCGAGAGGTAAGTTGATTGAGGACCCCTCAGGGAGAGAGACAATCCCCATTGAAGGGGGCCTCGCTACCCTCAAGTATTGTCCAGTAGTGTTGAATCTTTCGAACACATTGAAAATATCATTTCGTATTTAAAGAGTACCCTACCCTATTATAATTACCTAACTACTATCATCGCCGACAAAAAAAACATTTACATATAAGCAGTGGTGTTGTGCTAATTTTTTTTACCGGAACGCGTATATATAATTATATAGACAGGGCCGATCCTGGGTAGGCGGCCGCACTGCCGTCGCGGTCTCATGTCCCAAATTTGACGACGGGGGAAAGATTTCCCCCAATTTTCGCCCGTCTTCTAATGTTTATTATAAATTCTCGTTATCAGACATCATTTTTAGTTCCGGAACGCGTTCCTGTCCAAAAAGGAAGTACCGCAACGACGTTCCGGAGCACGGCTCGACAACACCGCTGCATATAAGGTGAGCAAACTTTCATTCATTCAACAACGGCTTATGCCAAGCCAAGAAGTATCATTGGCATGGGCAATACGTTACGATATCCATCACACGTGCACCTGATTGGAGAAATCGCTTCAGCTATCTTGACTTAAATCATTGGAACGCTTTAGCTATAAGCTTAATCACTGCCAGAAATGTTTCCTTGTCATTCTCGACAAGTTTTCGGTCGGTTTCGTTACTTACGGTTATTTTCACTCTCATATTGTCATTTCCAGACATACAAGGACGCCTAAAGAGCGAAGAGACGAAGACAATTTGTCGTTGGATTACGTAATACCAGCTTCTTAGGCTATTTTCAAACGTAACTTTAAAAACCCATTCACATATAGATGATCAGCATAAGATCCTGTGACCCGTGAATGCCTACTGTTCGAACTACCCTACAAAACGAGCTTGCTTTTGAATAAGCCAAGATCAAAGCTCAGTCAGTAAGTTAGCATCAGAAAAAATGTTGCCCGCCTTGCACTAATCCGTAAACCAGTGCATTTTTAAAGTTCGAAGTGAACTACTATTCGGACGTAACAATTAAAGTGCACACCTTTAAATAATCCCGGATCAGTAATTAAGGAAGTGAGCCAGCATCCAAAAAAAGGTCATCCGCCGGAATTCATAAGAAATCGATCGATTACTGTTCGCACAAATGTGGTTAGTATGCCTTTTGGATTTTGTCTTCGCACAAATGTGAAATTGGTTTCAGGCAAGTCATTCCTTCTATTTGTCCAAAACCCAAAAGTTCCAAAGTTTTAATAGCACGCCATCTTAAAAAATGCATTGCATTTATTTTAGCTCTCGCACTTAGCTAAGTTGCGGCCAATTTTCGTGTATAGTTTCTTTTCTTTTTTCTTTTAATATGACCAACAGAAGAGAGGGAAAAGAAAGAGATACGGAGCAGAGTGGGGAAAGCCTTGTCTGTGTGCGATAAGTGCTATGTCTATACTGGCTAAGAATTTAGTATTGCTATGGCCAAAGTGTATTCCACCGCACATGACATTTGAACCGACGAATACTCTCTATATTGGAAGTCGCGATTTTTATCTGCTCGACTATTCACACGGATTAAGTTTAAGTTTTAGGTTAGTTTAACCGAAAGCTGCTTACTTATTTTCTATTTCATATTAAAGCTTATCGCTTAGTTAGATAAGAGAAAAAGTTTTCCTATTTAATTGTTTTGGAAAAAAACGAATTTATTCGTATTAATGGCAACCACAACTACCCAGGTCATTTCAAACTCGTAGAGGTAAATGTTTGAAGTCTGCACTTTTCCCATTTGTGTTTTTGATGTTGTCCGTGATTGTTTTTACTTGTGAAATTTCCGATTTCTTAATGATTAAATAGCATAGAACTGTTGATATCATTTCAGGTAATAGTTCACATTTATCTCGCGTTAGCAGCCGGTCAGTCTACTGAATGTGAGGAACATATATAAAACACAAAAGCAGGTCTTACTTTCATCGTAAATTTCTGCACCCATATGCAGAAAAATTGTAAAAAAATTTAATAACGCAGTTAAGTGGAAATTACTGTATACAGTAGTTACATACATATATATACACAAGTGCTAACAATAATTTGCCATTAAAACATTTCACAAAATCTAGTTCATATTTATTGATGCAGTCAGCAACACATACTAACTGGTACTAGTATATGTCGAAAGCATTGTTTCATTCTCTTTCTCTTGCTCCCTACATTTTCTGTATGACCATGTGTGTATGTATATCTATCTATTAGTTATTGCTTAAACTAATTGTACCATCATTTTTGTACAATAATTTGAAAATCATACACAATATTAAACTCATTTCATTCTAAGCATATAATTTAGTTATAACAGTGCCTGCCTGCCAGCCTGCCTGCCTGCCTGGCTTCCCTTCGAATGCATGCTTGCTTTAAATTGTGCTGTATGCATGCATACACATTCATACACTTTATTTGGAATTAATTACTGAAATTATTGATTTTATTTTATATTTGTGCTAATTTATATACCAAAAGCTAAAGAGCAATATTTCCCTAGAAAATTGTTGAAATATTTTGTTTTTCGTTTTTCGCTTTATTTAAATATTATTAACTTGTTAAACATTTATATAAGCGTGTTAGTTCGATATTACGTGAACCGGAAACACTAATGACTGTATTACGAAAATAGATAAAATATATAATAGATATATATATATATACATATATATATACATGTGTATGGAGGAAAGGTTGCCTATATTTATAAGTAAATGCCGCCCTTTCCTTAACTGCTTTCGTTGACAGAATTCCTTTATTTAAATGTGAACAAAAAGGGGGTACAATGTTTATTAAATGTAAACAATACTTAAAGTGCATAGTATTGGATTGGGACTGAATTGAGAAAACCAAATTGATCTAAGGAAAGTCGCATTTTATTTACATATACTCTGTTATATAAAAAAGAAAAAGAAGAAAGGGTTGGATTTGATTTATTAAGTTTTGTTAAGAATGGGCATAACCTTGTTTACGCCTTTTATTGTTTCCTTTGTTATGAGTTCATTAACGAGAACATGTGACCAAGGTAAGTAACATTGGACCAGAATGTAGAACATCAATCTTTTTATTACCTTCTTATTATAAACAGAACCAATTTGAGATGAATTTCATCTTAGTTCTTCTAAAGTTTATCCAGCAGTTGTGACGACCTGTTTAGTCTTTCAAAGGGATTTTTGTACTGACTAAAAAAAAAAAAACTTTATTTTGCATTAAATTTTAGAATAATAACTGCCGTACTTTCTTTATTCCTATCGAATTCCAATCCGTCACATTTATCACCGAAGGAAAAGAGAAATATTCATTTGATTAAAAGATTTGCAACAGCAGGAAGGACACTTCGTATAAAGTATACATAGACTAGTATCAATTGATCCCAGCTAATTTCAGCACGTCCGTCTGTCCTTAATATTTGGGTAATGTTTGTGGGAAGGCATCTGCTAATCACAAAATGCTTGTTCAAATCTGGAAAGATATTGGGAGATCTTTCACCGAGGTAGGTATTAGGAACAGATCAAATCATTCAAAGGACACACTTCCTACGAAGCATGAACTAGGAACATCCATGTCTTCAGCAGCATTATTCATTATTCATAATCTACAACAAAAGTACATCCTATGGGCGATGCTGCAGTACCGGCATAAAAATGGAAAAAATCAGCCACGTCCACTCCCAATAGTTGTGAGTATCGTAGTTTCGCTTCCTTTCAATTTTCTTTAAGATAGATGTCCTGGGTATGAAAAATTCATAATTTTCTTAGTTGTTTGGTTTTCATTTTATCCTTTGGCACTTAGTCTTTACCCAGTAAATATAACTTATAGCTTGCTATGGATATGTCAGCCAGTTGGATAGTCTTGACAAGAAATGATGTGCAAAACAAGGGCAAGGCAGACAGTCATATGGCTACAAGCATATGGTTCTTAGGCTACTACATATTATTGCTCGAACACTTTTGTCGAGAAATTTTGCAGATTGTAAGTTGTAAGCTAGGAGTTATTTAAGGGGTGTGTCTAAATATAGTCCGATCTAATTGCTTTTCAATAGAGTTCAAACTAGGGTTAAATATCATCAGTGTACCAGAGGGCGTTTAAATAGATCAGGCAGGCACGGCAACGAGCATCAATTGAACCAGAAAGTGATTCTGAATCACTTTATATAACAGAAGTTGAGTCTATGCTAAGACCTGCTAGTTGTTACACATCCATCTAAACAAACTTAATATGCCCCGTACATCGATCGTAAAGGGTGTAGGATATAAATAAAAGTGAAATAATTATAACAATAATTAAGTTACAACTGTGATGATATATTTTGTTATTTTACATTAAAATATTTTCAGAGAATGCTGTGCGTACATGCGACGCATGTTACTCATAAATGGCTATATGCGTTGACTTCAATTATGTTAACTGCATTATTGTCTACAATTGAACTAAAAACAAAACACTAGCATAGCTTGCAAGTAAAAAAGTATGAGAACAACATACATTTTTTCAATGTGTACTTACATGGTGCCTTTGGGTACTGTCATATTCAGGCCATCTAATATAACATTGGGTGACTTTTTCGAGCCATACATTTTATGGGCGCGACGTACACATACAGCCTGTTGACGCCGCAAAGCTAACGTGGATGGCTGTGACATAAAGAGGCGGCGACGATGTCCCAAATCCGTTTCAGGATTAGAGGCAGCCGCTGTTGTTGGTTCAACGGGTTGAACTCCCTCGGATTCAGCATCCATTTTTATTGCTGTTGTTGTTCGATTCTTTTGTGAACGCGTATATTACTGTTACTGTTACTGCCGTTAATGTTTTTATTGTTTTATTTTTTTTTTTATTTTTTTTTTTTATTTATTTTATGCAACAACACTTGGCGACCGGGGTGAATGAATGAATAAACGAAGAAACGAATGGATGAATGAATGAATGAATGAATGAATGACTGACTGCAAAAGTAATAATGTTTTCCCCCTTTTTTTTTTTTTGTTTTGTTTTGCAAATTATGCCTTTTTAACTATTGATATCAAGTTACAAACGCAACGTGAAAGCAATTTTTCATTTGCAAACGCAAACACACTCAAACGAACTGAAGTCACTCGGTCGAAGGGTTGCTGCTGGTTTACTTTTCGTTTGTATGCGTAACAATTTTTAAATGCGTTAACGAAATATGGGTCGCATAACAACAGGCACATAAGCACAGACGTATATAAGTTGTTGTATTAAAATTTTATGTGATATGCGTGTTATTCTTGTTCGCAATAATGTTTCAAAACGTACAAACAATCATACGGTACTTTGTGTAACAAAAAAAAAAGAAGAAGAAGAAGAAAGAACGTCTCCCTCTCTTTAACTTTGGTAATATTTTGTAAATATTTTCGTATTTGCTTGAGTAGTCACAAGCGTTGTGTTGTATGCTTTTAGATCTTTATGACATTCGTTATGTTGTTGTAGCTATTTTATATGCAACTACAACTTGAATATTTATTTGCTTGTGCGTCTTAGCCTCAGTTTCAATTTGAGTTCTGCTTCTTATGCTTTTTCAGTTGTAAATGTTTGCCTATCTACAGCTTTACACACACATATATATTCGTATGCTATTTTGATAGTTGCTCTTAAGTATGTGTGTGTGTGCGTGTGTGTGTGTATAACAATATTTATGACATTCTGTCGATTTGTTAAGTTTAACTTGTTTGTCTTTGTTGTCTTTTCAAGTACCGAAGTTATGACTGCAATTTCTGTTAAGCAGGGCAACCCAATTGCCAGCGTTGTTGCTAATAGATGATGGTTTGATGGTTAGTGCAGTTATTCTCTTGTTCTTGCGACTGGCTGCAGACTTTACTTGTGTAGTTTTTGTTGCGTTTGTGTTGTTTTCCTTTTTCCTGTTGTGTCTGAGTCACCCTTGTTTTTCTCCTTTTTTTTTTTTTCTTTTAATTCTTTTTGTGATGCTGATGTTGTAGTAATTCTGCAATGAAAAGACAAGAAAAGAGATCGGAAATGAATGACACGGCTTACCATCAGAGACTGATGAGTACAAATTTCAATTGTAGGAAAAATTAAAAAAAAAAAAACGAATTCAAATCCTTATAAACTGGCAAGGTCGATTATTAGATACCCTACGCTATTCCACCTAATATAACTTTGTTTTTGTTTTCGCCGTTCGTTTGTTTATTGAAATAATAACACAAATGTAATTAGATTAGAAGGCTATTCAAGCAATCATCATCTCACCCTATGAGCAACCATTGTACTCATTAGCTGCGAACATCCAGGTGAATGTACATGTTTAAAAAGGATGTCAATTTCCTTCGAAAAGAATTCAAGGATTCATTAACGAAATTCAAAGTGTCAGTTAGGGCTTTCCAATGTCTAGTTCAACGGATGGATGAACGAACGATACACACGCTATCATAATAAATGTTTTCTCTACAGTCGAAAAAACTGTAATCATTCTATTAAAAAGTTGGCCGATTGAGATCGAAGGATTCTTATCTTCACCAAAAATTATATTCGGTTGTGACCGAGTCTTTCACACCAAACACTAAATTTTCACACTTTATACTGTTGGATAGGGTGGGTTGATTTTTTCTATTTTCAGAATAAAAATGGAAATTTATATGGTCCATGTGTACTTGATGAATAACAAGCAAAAACCACGAAAAACAAAGGGACACTTTTCGTCACATCGGAGTGTAGGCGCTGTAGGCGTGTTCTTTTACCGGTCTGAGTCATTTTCAAATTTTTTGGCGGATTTTTACGCGATATCTCCATTTTTGGGAGCGAGGGTATGTTTAGCACAACTACCACATGGTTGGAGAAATGAGCAGATGGACGTATTCGGGTGCATTCCTATTTTGAAACTGGCCAACAATTTATATAACTTATGGAGTTTTTGAAGCTTGATTCGGCCCATTATAGAGGTACTGACAAAAAAAAAACGTAACTTTGATGCACTACAGTATTGAGTATGTGCATCGCTCGTAAAATGTACGTTCAATTTCGTTGTAAATTTTTCTGCTTTGGCGCACTAGTGGCGAGCAAAAAACCAATATTTTATTCCTTTATACAAGAGTCCTCGCTTTACATTTGCCTGCGGGCAAAATCATACAATCTTCTTACGCAGACAGACGGACGGGGATGCTAAAATCGTTTCAGAATTTGATGCTTATGAAGAGTGTATACACTTTGTGGGATCTCGGAGGTTTCCTTCTGGGCGTTGCAAATGTTTTAATGAAATGAATATACCGCTCACACTTCGGTGATAGATTTAATAAATCAGAATTCAAATTTTATCGTTAATTTGGGACATGTTCGTAAACTGATTAAGGCTATTTTTCTATTAATCTGTTATTTGGATCAATCAAGCAGGTGAACATAGAAGGTTTCCCGCAATATTTTCACGGGATCAAAAGTTTTAGACGAAAATAACTAAAAAATATTGCTCTTTTTGAAGGTGATTTCAGTTTCTTCTACATTGTGAGCGTGTGTTAGAACAAATGGCAATCGTTTTTATGCCCTAGGTTTTCAATCGGTCAGGGAAGGTTTGTGATGAACTTCAGATTCTTATCTCTACTTTTGCGATTATGGCACTTTCACAAAAGAAGAGAATCAAAATGATCCCTTTTGAAAGAAATAGGTATATGGGAAATGTCAGTAGTTCTAGAGATTAGATGATTCCTTAGATTCTTAGATCAAGTATACCTCACGCCAATAACTCTGCTCTTACTTTTTTTTAATATTTTTCAAAAATATTCTTTTTAATAAATTTAACGAATATTTTTATTTGCTTTTATCAAAAAGGCAGCCCTTTACTTGGGCTGCTAAAGCGGTTTACAATCTCTTCAGTCACTTTCTTCGTCTTTTAAACTATAATTAAGTGAATTAACTTTCAAAATTTTTAAAAACTATTGTGCTTCTATTTATTTAAATTTAGATCAAATAAGCACTGGTGCTTCAGGTTAACTAATTCGGATAAATATTTGTATTTATCCAAATGAACAAATACACGCAAGTTACTTAAAAACCAGTTACTACTAATAAACTGAACCATCGTGTTAACGATGTCATGTGCTTTTGCTTTGCCCATCTAGGATTAGTAAAAGTTTCCGTTTCAAGAATTCGAACTTCGCCCTTCACACACATGTATGTCCAGCTAATTGCTAAAAGCAACCACATTCACAATGAGTTGATGGGTTACATATAAAAATAATATTAAATTTGATGTGGGATAGAGAGAGACAGAGCTAATGAAATATTTATTTTATAAATATAAGCTCTAAAGAATATTTCGATAAAACTTTCCATATGAATACAAAGTAAATGAGTTGCTTACATATAAGGGTTTTCTCATCAAATAATAGCAAAGCACATATAAATACGTAGTTTTTTTTCATTTATATGCATCTCTAAAGATATATTAAATTTGTCAGACATTTGTTATACTTTATTGAAAAGGCCTGTAAGTCATATATATATATATATATAGTCCTATACAGATTATTGCAATTGTGTTAGCCTCATGCCTCCGTTGAAATGCTTTTCAAATATTGTTTACAATTTTTGTCTGAAATGTTCTTCTTTCATTACTTTTTCCCCGTCTTCTTTATGATAATTAATTTAATTTTCAAGAGCAAAATTTACATTGACTCAGTCACAATTAGTGAATATATGATAATTAAAAAATGTGTTTCTTTTCCGGTAAGGTCGTGCACGTTATTTGCGGAAGATGTTATGTTGAGTTATAGAGCAAGTTAGTTCCAAAGGACGCAAGATTTGAATGTTGTGCCATTTGTACCAGCGAAAAAAAGCAGACAGCGTGATAGCTGACAATTCAGAGTAATTAGAAATGGAGCTCTACACGACCTAACAATCTATTTTCTGTTGTGGAGCAGGATTTGTACAAATAATGAAAGTTTAGCAGTCACAGTCCGCTATTTACATGCATAGTTTCGTTAAAATAGTGATTTACTTTAACAAATATGAATAAATCGAGTAAGAAATTAAGCGAATCTGGGTCAATTAGTGGGTTTAAATATTTTGGTCCCTTTTTTAAGAGAAAATATCAAAGTAATTCGCAAAAGTGTTGCTGAGAAGCATCTGAGAGGCATCAATTAGGAACCGTGGTTAAGACTTGCTTGCAGTTCAGATGACTCAACAACAAACCCACACCTCCAGGGAAGAAATTGAACGCAGTATCAATATGAAGTTCAGCCAAATTTATGTGAAGCGTAAAAGTGGGTTAGGTTTCAAAGGAAGAGCACTTATGTGCCAGCATTTATGCGATATGCTATTCCGTACATAATCCTACACTGCGTAAGTTATGCAATTTTTGATTATAAGCCTGTGTCTTGTATGAAAATTACTTCTTGCGTAAATTACAAAAACCCATACGTTAAGTTTTGGTCCAGTCATGTTTTTATAATATTGGAAGCAGATGCGCATTTTTGAGAAAAGTAAATTACTCTTACGCTCACTTATCACCTTAAGATTAATGCTTTGTAAAAAATTTATATCCCTGAAAAGAGCTTTCTATCGACATGAACAGTGGAAACCAGCCGTGAAATGAATATCATCCTCCGACCCACCAGTCCCGGGACAATAAATGACTCGTAGAAAAATATTAGTTATGCTGGCGAGCGTGTCCTCGAAAAAAGTAAAAAGCATTCCAAAGTTAGACAAATTTGAACTCAACTGACTATACATGTTCACCTATTGCGTCAGACCTACAATGCCTAATAGCTAAACAATATGCTAAACACTAAACAATATATGAATTGTGTTATTACAGATTGTTTGCCGTACATATACATATTAAGGTTAAAAGTGATCACAACGTTTAGTAGACCTGTCTCTGCGTCCATCTCTCACAATTATGGAAAGTTGATATCAAGCACAGATTTTTTCCCGTAGTAAACAAATTGAGTCACATAATCCATTTAATCCGCCTACAAATATGCTCATTATAAACAAAGGCATAGAAGAAAGGGCCTATCGATGCTCTAAAATTAGATTAAATGATTAATGGAATTAAGTCTTTTTAGCTGACACATCGATATCTAAGTTATATGCCCCAAGGCGCATATAACTCGCCTCTTATCTCTTTTGTTTATTATTTACTTTTTTATGCATATATTTTTTTACAAAAAAATTTAAATCAAAGTTAATACCAAGTAAAGAATTTCTACCTTAAATAAATATTTGTCATATTTTTCTTAGTAAGAAATTTTGTGCACATCTGTGTCGTTCACACATACGTGCGAGACCATTCACACAACTTGAATAAACAATTTCCAAGATCTCCACTTATACTAACAAGTCATTAAGTAAAATAAACTTTAGATAAATCTTTTAGAGATTTCCCAGCTTAAACCAGACTAGAATCTTAACTTAATACATAGCGATCCTAGTTTAAGGTTTGGCTTAAGCAAAAAGGTTTGATTATCGTTTTTCATATATATATATATATATATATATATATATGTATATGTATGTGCGTATATTTGTTTTTGTTATATTTGCATAATTTTCTTTTTCTTTTTTGCATAAATTTTTTTCTCACTGCACTTTGCTGGTCTTATATAAAAATTGATTTATTTTTTATTGCCAACATATTCTCTAGTGTCCAATTCATTTACCACTTCTATGCGCACACACACGGCATCCACTTTTGCATGTATATTGTAGCATAAAACGCTTAAGCTGGCGACACATGCACGCTTGCTGGGTGATAATAAATAAACTGTATTTCATTTTAGTTACAAATATATAAACATATATACATATATTTTATGTAACGTTTGTACCGATATCAGCTATTGTCGTAAGTTAGTTTGAGTGCATTTTTCTATGGCGACAAAATGAAAAATTTTTTGAAAATATTTTCGATTTAATTTTTATGTATAAAAAAATTAAAACAATATCCTCTCAACCATAAATATTTGGTGATTCTTCCTATCCATGGCTAACTATGGGTTTATGTAAATTGTAAAAAAGTAAAATTTTTCGATATTTTATTATTTTTGGTAAATTTTTTTTACGGCGGACATTGAGCTGTTTTTTAAAATAAACTTCATCGATTCGATTGGACGGATTCGGAATTATTTCAAATTTGTAAAAAATGAACTGAAAAATATATCATACATAAAATATATTACATAAGGCAAGTATAGGAAAATAGATCAATTTCTCCAGTCATGCAGAAAGAATCCTTTAAATATTTGAGCCACTTTTGAATTACGTACCGCGTATAATTCGTTCATTGAGGATTAAGTTAATTATTTTTATTTTTTAGTTCCTATGCAATTCAGCGAGTAGCTTGCGGTCACATTGCCCTTTGATAGAAAACATTGTTCGTTAAAAATGAGAAATATAGCAAATATTAGACATAATATTAGTACGACTATTGCTGGTACTACTATTGTTAGTAGTAGTAGTAGTAGTAATAGTAATAGTAGTAGTAGTAGTAGTATAAATAGTAATAGTAATAGTGGTACTAGCAGCAGTAATAGTAGTAGTAGAAGTAGTAGTAGTACTAGTAGCAGTCATATTAGTAGCAGCAGTTACAATGATAGTAGTAGTAATAGCAGTGGTAATCGTAGTTGTAGTAGTACTAGTAGTACTAGTAGTAGCAGTAGTAGTAGTATAAGTAGTAATAGTAATAGTGGTACTAGCAGCAGTAATAGTAGCAGTGGCAGTAGTAGTACTATAAATAGTAATAGTAATAGTGGTACAAGCAGCAGTAATAGTAGTAGTGGTAGTACTAGTAGTGTTAGTATTAGTAATAATAGCAATACCAGCAACAGTAGTAGTAGCAGTAGAAGTAGTACTAGCAGAAGCAGCAGCTGTAGTACTAGTAGCAATAGTAGTAATACTGTAGTACTAGTAGCAATAGTATTAGTAGTAATAGTAGTACTGGCAGCAGTAGTGAAAGCAGTAGTACTAGTATTAATAGCAGCAGAATTTTTAGTAGTGGTAGTATTACTAGTAGAGGGGTAGTAAGTAAGATTCAGGTCCCTAGTTGATGCAGGCTTCATTAACTCAAAAATATGTGAACGGGCAGACATTCTTGAATAATATCTCTTATATCTATATAACTCTTATCTCTACTAATAGAGACGGATTTATAAGATTTCCTATGCTTATTTCTAACTATCGCATATGGTCCACTCAAATATATATACCCGCTACTTTTGATGGCGGTTTAAAAATATTGCTTAAAATAACTAAAACAAAAAAAAAAATTTTATTTAAAAAAAAAAAGGAAAAGATTAAACCACATATCGCGATTTAGGCCGACGGGCATAAATTTTGTTGTACCAAACGAATAATTATAACATTTATTATAGATGCATAGGGGAATACGGGAACAATGGCGACAATTTTCCTCAATCTTGATAGCAAAACGAAAAGAGAGAGAAGACAGAGAGAGAGAGAGGGAGAGCGATATTATTTATTTAACCCCTCATCCTCTTTAGAATACTTTCTCTTGTTATTTGTGATTTACCAGCAAAATTTAGGTCAATGGAAGACGCATAGAGATTGCAAAGTATCTCCAAAAACTTTCAATAAAATCAGGCGAAGATGACCAGCAATTCGAGTGTTGTTTATTTTGGCTGCACAAAACTGTTACCGTAACGAGACTTGAGTAAGTTTTCCTTAAGGTGATATTCTGGTTATAGGAACAGCTAAATACTTCTTGCAATTTTGCTTATCCCTTCGAATCGCCTGGATAAGTAAAGAAAAACTTTCATTCGTTAGTCGTAGGTATATGCTCTCGTGAAACGGTTTTCGGTTAAATTTCAAAGAGCGCTCCTCCACTGTTCCTTTCTTTTTGTTAATTTATCTTTTTTTTATCTGCTATTGGAAAACCTTATTTTCCGAATGATTGTTTTCCTTTTTTTGAGTCTCGAAAATAGGAAACAATCACGGGAGAACTTCCTAGCGAGAAGAATAGTTGATTCCACACGATACCTTTTAGTTTGTTCTAAAGAATTATGCAATGTGCATACACATGAATAAAATATGCTTTCATGTTCACAAAATAAATAAAAAATAAATATAAATCCATTCGCTTGATACCATATGAAGCCAATACTTATTCAGCGGCCTTTGCAAATGCAATCTTTTCAGTTGTGGTTTACAATTTTCTTATTCTTTCCACCTTTTAGTCAGCAATGACCGTATGGCGGCGGCCAAATTGTTCTTCGTCCATGAAGTCTTTATCATCTTCCTGGAACTTGGTTTATATACGCGATAAGCTCGTCATTGTGGCTATGTAACATCAGCAAATATTAGGTCTAAAGAACACCGAATATACAATACGTACGTCTTGTCCTCTGGACAAGATGTATATATACTACGAGTACTACGGCATTGCCTATGGACTTTTATCTTCTCTTGCAGCACTTTCATCCGCGTAAGCGTATTCGTTAAACCAAGTAAAAGGTGAGGAATTGGAATATACTCGCTGGTCTTTGATCAAACTTCCTGCAATAAGCATCGAATTTAAATGATCAGCGGGAACAACTAGACTGTGTGTAGGGAGGGGTTCGGAGATATGTGATAACAATGGAATTACATTATGCTCTGGCTTTGGCTCTGCTCGTAGCACACTCTGAGGCTTCGTGGTTACATCGTCAGATAGAAAATAAACAGTAGCTTGTTTTCGTAAATATTTCGTAGTAGTTTGTGAAAATTCATAAACAATTCGGTAGGAATATAACACTAATTGCTTTCCTTGATCGAAATGATAACAATAACGCATATCAAGTATGTGGAATAGAAGATGCTCCAAAGGAGATGATCCAAAAATGTATCCATCTGTCCGTCTGATGTCTGCTTACGTAATTTTACCTTCAACTGAGACATTTAGTCAAACTTGATTCACCGACGTGTCTTAGCCCAAAGTCGAATGCTGTTGGAAATGCTTCTGGCAGGATCACTTTTATGACTACTTCCCATCACCTATTATAAATCGGATTTCCTGACTGTTCATTCAAATGGTATGCGTCGTACTTATCGAATCGCAGCCAAAGCGTAGTGTATAAATTTGCCCTTTCCGAAGTGATATTTGTTGCGTCTGGATCGCTCCAAGGCAGCCGTTTGTGTCCCTTACTTTTTGTTTCATTTATTCACGATCATACAGGTGTCATTCGGGAAAGTAACATTTCAATCTTTGAAGACGATGTTCTATTCGAAGTGTATTGGATGGAGAGATTCTTACTCGTGATTAGCTATCATCGACATATTGGTGTAGAATTAATCTAATGTAACTGAATCTTTCCAAGTATAAAAGGATGTCACTCTCTAGATAATTTCCCGTTGATGGTAACAATATTAGGCATGCGTCGTACATTGATCTTGATATTTTACTCAATGAAAAATTTAACTTTAATTTCCATATTCGATCAATGGTAAATAAAGCAAAATATTTTCTGGGCTTTGCAAAAAATGCTGAAAGGACTTTTACTACCCCTGGGGTATGCGTCAATTGTCTGGCCTCCAAACTGATCTTGCCAGGCCGGCACAGAATCAGTTCAAAAACAGTTCCGGCTTTTTGCCTTGCGTGGACTACGGTGGGTATGTCCTTACCTCCTCCAGCGTAGGAAAACTGCTTAAAATTAATGGATTTACCAGCCCTTTAGAAAATACAACACAGGTTAGGAATGTCCTTTGTATTTAAATTGATAAAGAGAGGCTTTAGTTCGTCATTTTTGATCAGACAGTCAGCTTTAAACGCTCCATGTCGCTTTCCCAGGCTTTATGTTCCAAATAAGTTGTCTCAGTGTCGAAAGAATTTCTGTTTTTGCACCATTCCGCGTTGCTTCTAAAAACCTTGAACGACTTTCATAAGCACATTTCATTTTCTGATGCGGTAACTTTTTTCAAAGGAAAATTTCTGAGCATGAACTGATTTATTGGCTGCCAGTTTTTGTTCTGTAACAATGCTTTTGGTGACTTTGGTGAATAACTGTAGCGTGCGATGCTTTCGCTAATATATTAGATGGAAGATTGGGCGTCGACAAGCTTTACATTAGTTTGTGAGACCCAGCAGTGTCGTCATAAAATATCCCTTACAGGATTCCATTTAATTTCGTTCAACAAAAGCAACCTGCATATAATAAATAACTTTTCCAGAGCAAAATAAAAATTTAACAAACATTCAAAGAAAGAAATCCGATCAAGTTTTTTTAAATCTGTTTCCCATTTGAATGTTAATTGAAGGATTGAATTAAAACGAATACAATTGTATTCCAAATTAATAGCTGCTTTTCTACAATAACCATAACGTGTTTAGTAATATTTTGTATCACTTACCCCTAACAGTCAATAATTATCGGGACTACCACATAGATGTGGTCTCTAAGAAGAAAAGTTTCATTACATTTCGAAAGCGGTAAAGTGCTAAAGCGGGACTTTTGAAAAACTCATGTTTTTTCTATGATCATTCTTATGAGTTGTGGTGTTGGAACTGATAGAGAACGCATTTTATTTTAATTGCAAGTGAAGTACAAGCTGACGGAAAAGGCCGATTTTTATGAAGAAGAGAGAAAATTGCATTATCATACTTGGGTACTGGAAATTATCGATCGCTTCAGTAGCTGTTATGCAAATAGATTGATACCCAATTGTAATCAAATGTTTATTTACACAAGTCTATACCAGTAGTATGTGTATTGTGTACATTTATACTAATTATTAAAGCAATTTATTCGACCGCACACATCTATGTAGACCGATATTAAATTGAAAATAAAAACAAAAGAAAACTCTATATATAAGTATATATGTATATATATATGCCTGTAACGAAACGCAATCACTATTGCGAACGGTTTTCATTTGTTTAAGTAAAGGCCAACAAGTTATTCTTAAGTTTCTTTTAATTGCATGCATTGTGTAGATTACGTGCTTTTTTAATTTATTTTGTTTACCTTACAATCTCAACCGGACAATGTATTATAACAAAAATAAATTCAATAACAATTTAGCGTTCGGGTAAAATGTGTTCATTGCAGGAATAGTTCATGAAAACCTCTGTATTATTGCTTCGAAGAGAAGCTTTTACTTAATCTCAGATTATGTGAGCAAAGTTTTTGTATATAGAATAAGGACAAATCTAGTCTTGCAGGATAACTGTTTTAATTACTTAAGAATGTATTAGTTATTAACATTTATCAACATTTAACAACACTCTTTAAACGATTGTAACTTATTTTAAGTGCACCCTGGAAAGAGTTATTTTAAAACTGCGCTACCGATAATGGTTCGTTTTTCTTAATTCATTTTGAAAAAATTTGTTAACACATTACCTAATGTGTGCACAATTTTATGCATTTCGTTGAACTTCACGCAATGCTCGTGTGCATACACTTTTGTATGTCGACAACCCTTCATTTTCATTTTATTTGAAATAAAATTGCATTTTGTTATTTCAGCCAAAATTTTAGAGGAATGCATTTTTCAGTTCTCGTTTAGTTGCGCCAACTCATCCCACGTATCTACTTAATTATGCACTTGTAGTGTAGATTGCATTTGCAATCTTCAAAACCTTAAATCCTGGAAAACAATTGCAATGTTTTGTTCTTTTCGCTCACACTTGCCAAGTCATGGGGGTTCCATGTGGAAACTAATTCAACAAGTACCGCTTTCCACCAGAATATCCCAGTTGATCCACAAGAACATCTCTATGCTTCTATCAAACAAGATGAGGTAGTGAAAATTTCCAAGGATAAAGCTAACGAGCTCTCGTTACGAGAACGTTCTGCGAATAAGATAAGAAAACCAAGCAAGTACATGTGCAAAACTATACAAAGACATCGCCACATAATGATGGATGGTTCCAAAAGTATCGTCCAAAAAGTAAAAACATTACAATTGGGCCTGGCCCACTATTAGACACCCTATTCCACTTCGCCTAGGACAGTTGTCCACGTCTTTTGGTAATAATATAAGAAAAATTACACATTATTTTCATGTAAAGGCATACTTTTCACGAAAGCCCGCATTTTGAAGAGCGCCCCAAACATTATATGATGTGATCCAAAGTTAGAAAAGTTTATTTACTTTCCAATATTTTTCAGTTTCCGTCATAGAAAACTAGAAAGTATACTTTATCTCCATGTAGGGGATTGCTTTTCATGATAACCCCTATATATTGTATGTGAGGGTTCAAAACATAGACCCATGTGATCTAAATTCGCTCCTGTTAATTTCTTTGTTCAATTGCTATTACAAAACAATTTTCTGAACTTTTTCTGAAGGGTTTACTAGTGATGAGAAAAATTTATTTAGTGTAAAGTCCAAGAAATAGACCAACGTGGTTCAGATTTGGTCCATTTAAATATGATGTCAAATTACTGTCATGAACAAATTTTGACCATAGCACATTCGCAACACACGTTAGCCTTCTCGGTAGATAAGAATTTACATTTCATGAGAATCGTCATATACGGACCCACTTAATTGAATTTCAATGAGGTTGGGTTCTTTGCCAATTTACTATTTTAAACGAATTTTTACTATGAAATATTGAAAACTACATCTTTTAACCGCATAATAATTCGGTTTTCGTAGAAACGGTTATATGAGAGGAGTTTGAAAGAATTGCTCCAGGGGAACCAAAGTTTTTCGTACCAATTTCGAATGTCGAAGTACTACTATTCCACAGCGAGTTTCGTAGAAAGAGGTTGAAAGTCGCATGGGAGTGGTCGAAAAAGTGGACCGATCCGAATCGGTGACAATAAGGGTCGTTCTTGGGTCAAAGCATGTGGCCTGTACGAAGTTTCATCAAAATATCTCGAAAATTGCGACATGTAGGTTAAACAAAAATTTACTTCGGCAGACATCAGACGGTCAGACGGACAGACAGAATCATTTTCTGATTCGATCGGTATAAGAAAAGATGGGTGTTCTGGGTGTTACAAACGGACGCAAAAACTTAATAAGGTCTGCACGAGAAGTTGTGCGGGCTACAAAAATAAAACACGAAATACTCCAATTACCTAATCCGTTATAATCACTTCGAATATCACACGGCACCACAGGAAGTTTTCTCGCAAACATGAGCTACAGGTAATGTGTTAACACTCGCCTTTGTATGTACGAAAGTTCAAGTGTTGAAGTAGATTCACATATTTTAGAAATCACGTAGAAGTACGACTGACAACTTGAGCAAAAAAACCCCCCAAAAACACTTGGCATTTTATTAAGAATCACAATTTTAATCTATCGAAAATAATTTACGACACAAGCAAATCTTATTGACAATCAAAATTTCAAGACAATCACCTGAATATCAAAGCAGCCAACTGTACGGTAAGCGAGCAAAACATAAGTTTAAAAAAAACACGTTTAAAATTTCAAGATTAAATTTTAAGATGAATTTTTTTAAATTTCTGTTAGCTTAATGACTTTGAATATTTTCAAGGGCATGATAGAATTGTGCTCAAAATCGATTTCATCTCTAATTACTTTTGGCATCCGTTACTTTATTCAGTGATATCGAAACACCTACAGCATGGTTCGAAAAAGCGATCGTATGCGTTATTTAAAATTTTTTGCGCATCATCATCGTCATTGTACCCTATACAACTTGGTCTAGAAGGTATATTAAGCTTGTGCGGATGTACGTAACATCCAGGAGAACTTGAGCTAGGCCTATCTCTTATTATATCGAAGGATAAAGAACCACTTTCTTAATCTATCTAAGCTGGTCTATTCATCTTTCCGTGTGTCCGTCTGATATCTGTCCATGCATTTTTATATTCAAACGACACACGTGTTATTACCCGAGGACGAGCGCTACTGAAGATAGGCCGGATCCGCCCACTCCCTACATAAGGCCACATATTGATAGTGAAATAATTTTGCGACAAAAATCACTCAGTAATCACATTTCGGCATTCTAAACTGGTGTGGAAGATTCGGAGAGGATAAGGCAATCTTTTGAATTCCCCTGTCATGCAAATGTCGTAAAGAAACTGACTCTGTATATGGTAAAAATGCTGGTTTTCAATACTTGTGAAGAAAAATTGGCTCATAACAATAATTTGACATAAATATTATAACTTTACGAAATTTGGACCAAGTAGGTGTATAGAATCCACATAACAGTTTGAATGGAAAATAAGCGTTTTTATATGCAAATAAGTTATGATGAAAATAGAGGATCGTGGGGGAATTTGGATCTCATGGATTTATTTTCTAGACCTCACTTTATGTAGGGGATCTCGTGAAAGCAAGCCCTTCTAATTTGTGGTTTATTACGACTGGGAGCAACTTTAAAATGTTCGAGATGTAACTTAGGATAGTTAAATTTGGACCACGTTACTTGACGTTTTGAGTATCCTTGAATATGAGGACTTTCGTACATTTACACATACATTTACATAAAAATACGGTATAATTTTTGGTTAATTACTAAAACAAGAAGTAAAAGCGAGGAATTAACCGAAGTGGTGTAAAGTATCTAATGGTCGACCTTACCTTACTATGTGAAGATTATATTTGAAGCTTAGTTTATTGCACAAAGAGGAAATGAACACGAACTACTTACATATTTATTTAACCCTAATCGGACGACGTGTTTTTATAACGAATTACACCATGATCCCCCATGACCACAGTCTCGTAACCAGAAAGGCATCCCATATCTTGGGCAGGAAGTTATTCATGGTTTATATACATCTATTTATCCAAACGAGTTATACATAAACGCACAACGTTATACACAGTCTGCATATTTTTATAACCAACACCACCTGTGGTGCAAGGATATATTAAGTTTGTGCGGATGTATTCAACAGCCGGAAGGACTTGAGATAGACGCAGCTTTTATTATATCGATCGATTCGAAATCACTTTGTAAATCGATTTAAGCTTGTCTGTCCGCCAATCCATCTATACTGTCCTGTGTCCATCTGTCTACTTCGTATTCTTGGGTTTAACCTATAGGCAACAATTTTTTAGATATTTTTTGAGAAAATTTGTAAGAACAACCTATTTTGATCCAAGGACGAACGATATAGAAAATGGCTCGGATCAGACCGCTTTTTCGACCCCTTTGCATATAAAGCCTTATTTTGAAAATTCATTATATAAATAACGGTAAGGTAACGTAGAATATTTAATCGTAGGCCCTGTCTCGCTCTACAGTGCACGAGTTTTATTTGTTCTTGCAAAAGAAATTGACTTTAACATCACTACGAGGTTTGTTGTTTTCTCAGTCAAAAAGTTTAAATTTTCTAAAATATTATTAATAATAAATTTAGCCA
>KK500067.1:187766-215097 GCA_000688715.1 Glossina pallidipes
ATATGAAAGAAGCTTATGTTCAAGTTATTCAATGCTACAGCAATGTTTTTCCAATTTTATTGTTCATAATCAAAATATCAAATACCACATTCCTCGTTTCGTTCTTTGTTTCTTTATGACCATTTATTGAAAAGAGACAAAAAAAAAACAAATAAATACACAGCAATGAATGACCTGAAATAATCCTTAAAGCACTTAGATAGGTTTTTGTTTTTACCTTTTTTCATTTTTTCTTTTTTTGTTCCCCCATTCGCATAAATATTAAAATAGAATATTTTAATACAATACCTTTACAAATCGTTGCTATATCCGGTACAAACTGAATAACGAAATATCCTTAAAAAAATTTATCCTTTTATTCGTCGTGGCGTTTGTAGTGTTTGTTTATATTTTTGTAATTTTTTTTATTGTTTTTTTTTTTTATTTTTATTAATAATCAATAAATTCTTTTTTTTATAAATAAACAAAGGAGCACATACGAAATTCCATACATATACACACACTTAAAAATTCACTCATGCATTCCCACATAAATATATTTGAAGTGCCGGCAATAACAAATGAAAAGATCCTTTTATTGTATGTAAAAAAATCCGGGAACAAATAGTAATGAAAAAGAAGATGAAAAAAAAAGAGCACAGGCATTATTTACACAGAATTTGATGACAAACGTGAATTTTGGATGATATATAATAAAAACAAAAAAAAAAAAAAGATAAGATCAGTCCTTTCTAAAAAAAAAAAAAAAGAAAGCATTAAAAAAGGAATTATGTAAATCCCATACAATTAGCGCATGGGCATTTTATGCATTAATTTTCTAAAAAAAAATAGCAAATAAATTTAAAAAAAAAACCATTTTATAAAGTTTTTCAACTCAATCTACCATAGTAAACATAGTTTTTTGATCTATTTTATACCTATAAATATAAAGAAAGCAGAGAGAGAGAGAGAGAGAGAGAGAGCGAGAGAAACAAAAACATAACAAATTTTATGCAATAAATTTCAATTTCACTTTGGCCCGTAGAAATGACAATCAACCAAAACTATTTAGGGTAACAATATTCCCTCTATATATAGACTTACCCTCAATCACCGCCACAAACGCGCGTACATACACATGAAAATATGCATACATAACGCAAGTTCAAAGTTATCTATATGCAAAGACAGTCGATGTTTCTATAAAAAGCAAACGTGAAATAAAAAAAAAAGAAAAAAAAAAAAACACTACTGCAATATTTACAAATAAATTGTTTGTCAGGTAAAATCAGGCACATAACACACAGCAGTGATGACAACAATGGCAACAATAACAATATTGAGCAAAAAAAGACGAAAAAAAAAATACATAGGTTTTAAAGCGAATTTTATGTGCGCGTCATTCAGGCCACTATTCGTTCATATACGATAAGCATTTAATCTGGGGTATCGTAGAAAATGTGATTCGGTGCAAGTTATTTATTACTGGTGTCTGTGTTCTGCATTGGAACTTATAAAGTCTCCCTTTATTGAAGTTCGTAGCTTACCTTGTCATTTCTTACTTGCGGTTAAGTAATCACGCCCATATATAAAATGGATTTCCAAAACTGCAAAGATAGCAAATTCAAAAGTCAAATTTCAACTTTCTAGCCTGCTGTTTAGGCTCTTGGGAACTCCATTAGTAGCTGGACGGATGACCAGACGCGGATAGATTTCATGTTTATCAAGTACATGGGAGGTTTTGAGGAGGTTTTCATTACAGATTTCTAGGTGTAACCGACGCCGTGAAACGCTCAACACACACACATACATATACATATATCTGTATAAATATACATATATACAAGTATACAAAACAAATATATATATATATATATATATATATATATATATACACAAAATTTCGCTCAATAAGTTTGTAGGATGAAATGACTTTGTATACCGAGAATTACGCTAGAAAGCTAAAACCTGACTTATGCTACGTTTAAATGTATATATGTATATTTACGTGGACGTGTAATATATGTCACAATATAATACATATCCATATATATATCTATATATATATATATATATATATATATACATGTATATGTTATTCATATGTTTTTGATGTAAAGTGTAACAAGAACTTGCAAACATATCTATCTACCCAACAACAGCAATTGTCATTACTTTAACCATTAGAAACGCCTTACTTTACATGAACACAACAGCAATCATTTTGCGTATGTATCATGCATACATAGATACGTAAAAACTGCAGCACGCTTACACAGTTTCAAATGTATACGTTCTGCATATGTATTTGTATAGACAGCAATCACTGTCATTGTAGTGTTAGCAATCACAGCTGCATCACCAACATTTACAAAGTGATTTATTAATATGAAATGAGTTGTCAGGTATACTATGCGTGTAAATGTGTGCATGTGTGCATGTGCGTTCTTGCAATATAAGAGAGCAAAAAAAAAAAAAAATAAGGGTGAAAGAGACAGAGAAAGGGACTGACAAGAATAAAAATTGTTAGTATTCAAATATATTTTCACATAGATATCGAAACAATAAATTCGCAAACGTAAGTGCGCCTTCATATGCGTATATCTTGATATGCATATGTTTAGTATGTAGTCACGGTTTTGCAAAATGACCCAGAAATGAAAAGGACAACGGTGAAAAGGCCAGGAAAGGCAAGTTAAGTGTTACTTAAGTTGGTGTAAAAGGTTAGAATTTTGTTTAAAATTAGTTAAGGAATCCTTAAGAATTCTGTTGGTATTTATCGAAGTCTACAAATTGCAGATTGAAATTTAAATATATTCCTATCTTGACTGTACGTATACCTCAAGATTGGACCTTGTACCTAAATATCTCCGTAAGAGTTAGGGCAATAAATCAAAAATATACGAACGTTGGTTTGGTCGGCTTGAACTCTTTTCCTGATACTTGCTTAATTTACGGAAATCCGAAAGAAGAACAAGGATACGGTTTTTCTGGGGCATAATTGAATTTCCTATATCCTAAACTGCTTATGGAGCAGAGTATATTAAATTTGTGCATATGAGTGCATATAACACGCGACCGGATTTAAGATGGATCTAGCTTCTGTTATGTTACTTAACTGACACTAATTTCCTGAATCGATCTATTTTGTCTGTCCATCTGTCCATCCGATGTATGTTCATGCATTTTTTATTCAAACTATAGTTCGCTATTTTTGATATATTTTGCTTTAACGTGTTTCGGTTCAAGGGCATATCCTATTGAGAATAGATTGGATCGCTGCATTTTTATGAAAATGAGTCATATGTCGCGTTAAAAAAAAATTATTTTTAATAAAAGTAAAATAAACTGTCTCAATGTCCCGAAGTGATTTTCTAGGCATTGTATCTTCATAAAGCTTAGTCAATGTAGACATAATTACGAGCTTGTCTACGTAATCTCAATATCGGATCCTTTAAATTCTATCAAAGCAACTCTCCGTCAAAAATTAACTTGTAATCTTAACAGCTTAGTATCACTCGAAAATTAAATGAATTTGTTTACTATTATCGATTACTAACATTGACATATTTGCAATGGCTTGAGGATTGTTGGTAACTTGGGTCTGTAGCGGTTGCGGGTGCGTCTCCGTGCACGTTGTGTACATGCTTTTTTCTTTTCTTTTCTTTTCTTTTCTTTACTTTTCTTTTCTTTCTTTTATTTATTTTTTTTTTACATGATTTGTATTCTTTTTATTTGACATTATTTTGTTTTTCTTTACTTGTCTTTATAAACTTTGTATTAGCTTTTAGTAATAATTAGCCTAAGATTTCCTTCTCAGAGTCAATCGAATTTGCCTGTTACTTTATTTTATATCCATCACTGCGATCTTAAAAAAAAAAAAACGGGAAAAAGCTAAATGCGACTGTTTTTTTTTTCGTTTTCAGAATAAAAGTGAAAACGTGTGTGTGGAAGTGGAACGGGACATGCGCTCCGAATTTGAAACTGGTCAAAACTTTGTGTACTTTAGGGGCTTTTTAAAGCTCGCTTCTATGCGTTATAAAGGTGTAGAAAAAACATTTTAATTATGATACAATATAAAATTGAGTGGGCGTGGACGATTTTCTACAATTTTGTAGAGTTACTACAGCAGCTTCGATAGAATATACGTTCAAGTTCTTGCACATTAATCTGGTGTAGCTTATGAGTAATAATCACAAACCAATTTTTTGTTTTTTTTGGAAAATAGAGGCGTCTTCACTTTAAGTGGTACTGCCGGTGCCGAATTTGATGACGAGACATAGTCAGTACCAACCTGCGCACAAACGAAACTTCGAATGTTTCTGGCCAAATTTGAAGTCAGTAGCTTCACTTAGAAGAATATTTACAAGAGACATTACAAAGGCAGACAGACGGACATGTTTAAATCGACTCAGAATTTGATGCACTTTGTGGGGTCTCTGAAGCTTCCTTTTAGTCGTTGCGAACGTTTCACCGTCGTTTGTCCTTCGATGGTGGATAGAAAAGAGGCTACGTCTTGACAATGGATCTATGCAATGGTATTGTGCTAATCTTTTTTTTACCGGAACGCTAATTTTTTTTACCGGAACGCGTATATATAATTATATAGACAGGGCCGATCCTGGGTAGGCGGCCGCTCTGTGCGGTCTCATGTCCCAAATTTGACGACGGGGGGGAGATTTCCCCCAATTTTCGCCCGTCTTCTAATGTTTATTATAAATTCTCGTTATCAGAAATCACAATCGGAGCTTTCCGACTCGACAACACCACTGGATCTATGTGATCGGAATAATTAATTTCGATTCTCTTACCATATAATCGCACAGTTCGCATGTGAAGCTTTACATAGGAACTAAGCCGAAAAAGAGGCTAAATGGTACAAACTCAGCAAAGGAAAGTTGTGTGTGAAATTCGAATTTCATCATAAAATATATTAAATTAGACATTGTTGCCATATGAAAAACATTTGGTTTCCTATTTTGCCTACATCCAACAACAAAGTTATTGCAATAGAATCTATGCTCCAAGTCTTAGTGGGTATAAAAATTCCCTTAAGGATTTGAGAGCTGATTGATACTGATGTCATCTCTACTTAATTCCTACTCCCACTCACGATCAGGATAACCGGTTTGGCATCTTGGATCTCCTATCCGCTTTCTAGCAGATTATCAATAAAATGTTGAACAGTTTCTTGGGTTACCTTTGCTCTCCGTTGCATTAATTAAAGCAATTACTGTGCTTTTTGCCCTCTTCACAGTTCTTGAACAAGTAATAATAATTTTTCATTATGTCAATATTATAGCTACAATAAAAGACAAGTGAAATTATGAATGCAAAATACAATCAATGCCTTAATGGCACGCAATTGTACAATGGAGAAAAGTAGAAACAAAAAGAAATAAAATACATTTTATAAAATTGATGACGATGCCAATGAAAAAATGCAAAAAGAATGAAAAAAACGGGTTTCGAAGTGTAAATTGTTCTATATATATATATAGATATATAGATAGATATATATATAAATGTACATGTGCACTTAAATATAAAACAAAACTCCAAGTATTAACGTGTAACGGATAACGTGAAGAAAAATTTTCCGAGCAGCATGAAGAGCAAAAGTGAAGCATATTATCTTTATTCAGATCGAATGAAGTTCTAAGTTCTAGTGCAAATTATTGCTTTTATTATGTGAAAAGTTCGTTTTCAAGTGTTTTTTTTTTTTTTTTATCATTTGTTTATAATTTTCCGCAATTTATTATCATAACAAATTGCATACTAATGCATTGGCATTGTTATTGCGATTGACAATTGTTATGACATTAAATAAGAATTACTACGTAGTGTAAGAAAACTTGGAGGATGAGGATGAGGATGAGCATGAGGATGCAAAGACAATGTCAGGGAAGAATGTGTGTGTTGCTATAGAAAAATTAGAGAAACGCAGAAATAAGCAAAAGAAAGCTTTTAAAAGAAAAAGAACTTAAAGAAAAAAAGAAAAAAAAAACCAGAAAGAAAGAGAACAAAAAGAAAAGAAGAAAAATCAACTGATTGGTTTGTTAAGTTTAAGTATTTTCTTCTTACGCTTTTTCTTTGAAAAGAATTTCCTTAAGACTACATAAAGAAGTATCGAGACTGATGAAATTTGCAATGCTAATGAAGCTATTCTTTTGACTCTTATGGTTTGTTTTACCTGTGATTTTAATTTAAATAAATGATAGAAAAACGACGAACTATGGCACCTTTTTTATCTGATGCCGTATAGCAAATTAACCTCATTTTTTAATACTTAACTTCAGAAAGGTATGTTAACTTTAGCATCAGATATATTAAAGACAATTCATGGTACACTAAAGAATGTACGGCTAACGTAGTTCTTAAAACAAGACGAACACATCTGGTTTCTATTAATCTTAGTTGTGTCTTCGTGAAGGGGTTTGCAAGTCACCGCGTGTGCTAAGTCAAGGAAAAGGTCAGACTGGATGCAAAGTGAAGAAGGTAAAGATCCATCATCGATTTTGACCGAGAATGACGGCGAACGGGATATTTTGGATGGGATGACAAAAACTTAACTGCCTTGCAGACTTGGGGTATTTTCTTTTGGTTTTTTAGTGCCTGAATTGGGGCGTGACGAAATATCATTCAGAAGTGGATGGGATCTATTTGGAATATGAACAGGATCATGCGTGATGCTGAAGAGTCTATTGACTCGCGTCATTTTAAGGGGGAGAAGTTCTCATTAATTTTTTCTATCAATATATTAGAAAAAATGAATTCGTTTGACTTCTATGCCCATGCATCTTGCATTCGCTGCATATATATAGCAGAGGAGTTTCCTCGAATTTCATGACATTTTCCCATTGATTTTATGATCCTAGGCAAAGAGGTGTAGCGTACGAATATGCAGCATAGAACATTATGTGTCTCTGCCCTGACCATAATTTGTCGACTTACACTTTATATCAAACTATTAAAGAGGCCCTTTTTTTGGCAATGATTACATTATTTATATAATTATGTTCTTCTATTATGTTGACAGCCGTCCATAGTCTCCTAAGACAGGCAACATTTCTCGATGGGATTTATATGATTTGACTAAAGGTTCAACACTTCTAATAAGGGGACGACGTAAGCTTTTCTGAAATACCGTAATATTAACTTTATGCAGAGTTGCAATTAGGTTTCACTTTCAGCATACTATTTTGCGAAAAATTTATAACGACAGACGCTTTTTAAAAGCGTGCTATGTTTTCAAGGAAAAAAGGTTTATAAAGTAGTTAATGGCTTTGACAATTTTTCTAGTCTTCGCAGTAGTCAGTGGTGACATTTTTTTGCTTATGTAGAAGAACACTTCATAAGTCGAATTAAGCTGCTGTACTTATCTACTTAGCCGATCGTGCGTTTTATTGGTTATCGTGGGGAAATATTAGATACTAAACTGGAACTACAAATGGAATTTTGAGCAGAATTGGTTCACTTCTTTGTACCTGTGTAAAAGATGCCAATGCTTTATGGATAAGAGCAACCGGTCCGAAATAAACAAAACAAGTAAACACACTGAAATGAGAGCTTACATTAGTCCGCATAATACAGTTATTCGTATAACGACTTCATATTGGAAGCGATCGAAAGAGTGATCCTATCCAAACCAGTCCCAATAGTGTTCGTCTTTGGGTGAAAGCATATGAGTGTACTAAAAATTATCAAAATATCACAAAAATTGCGACCGAACACAAGGATACAAGGTGGAGAGACGGACAGACAAGTTTAAATCGATTCAGAATTTCTGAATAGGATATGAAAATGTGTTTGTTTGTATGTTTTACGAAAGTGATGCTAAAACAAAACTGCCAATTCAATAGAATATGGCGTAAACGCCACTAATATAAGTAAGTTAAAATCATAGTATCCTTATAGAGAACATTGAGTAAAGCCAGAGTTTGCGACATATATTTGCCGGAAATGATTTTGAGATTTTGCTCCATTATCGTAATTCCCAGGGTGTTTGCAATAAGAAGAGGCATCGCTAGGCATGCCTTCGTTCTACCTTCTAAATTTTCCAAATATTTCAAGTCAATTTATCGCGCAATTTACCTGGCAATGCTTTCTTGGGGGCAAGTGAAAGGGATGCTTCTCCCTTACGATTGTTGTTGCAAGCCATTTCATCGAACTGATGACTCTTCTTCCCATGTCACTTGTCTTATGCAAATTTTTAGAATATTTAAAGTAATGCTTTCCCGTTATATATTTTCGCGAAGGTGGTAAGGGACTCTTATTACAATAATTTCCATTTTCATTTCACATATTTTGCATTGAATTTAATTTTTGTACTAAATAATCTATTGAGGGAGAAAAAAATAAAGTATTAAAATTCATTTAATTGCGACCACATTTTGTTATAATGACAAGTTTTTAATTTAATTATAATTTTTATATGTAATTGCAAAAATAAAATGTATAATAAAACTATAAAAAAAAAAAACGAAAAATTACTGTTTAATTGTCAGTTATAATGTTAACGTTTACAACGTTTGCTATTGATGAGTTCACGTACGAATTAGTGAGTGCGTACAGTTGTTTATTGGAGAGAACTAAAACGAAAAAGCACTTTTTCACGGATCAATTTCAACAAATTTTTTCTGTTCGCTTTAAGACGAATTTTGCTTACCCGATATTTATATAAGAAAAAGATCATTTTTACTTATATTTATTCTCTATAATTAAGAGCATTTGTTTGGATCAGCTGATCCGATCAAAATATTATCGGCGAAGTTTTTTTGAAAACTTTAAAATTTTTCTTTCAGAGGCAGTTTTACTTAGGCGAAGGTTGGTTCGAAGTGCGATTGGCCTGAATTCGCTTAAAAGTACGGCTTGCAAGGTTCATTTTTCTATATGTGGAATATGTAGAATTAGTGGAGCAGATAGATAAACGGAATGATGGATACGAAAATGGGAAGACGGGGGCTCGACGGATAGGAAAACGCGCGGGTAACTAACGAAAAGAATGGCGAGCATGGAAAAGGAAAATCGATTAAATGGACACAATTTCGGTCTTACTGAAGTACGGACGATTACGCGGGCATGTAAACCGGAAGAACGGGTAAATAGGCCAAAGCATAAATACATGAAGAGAGCGTTAGATGGGATCCATAACGGATACACTGATATTTTGAAAGGCGAATTGGCGGCAGGAGAATAATCAGACGAAGGGATGAAGAGATGATGAAGAGGGGAAGACACAGAGAGCGTGTAATGTGAACGAAAAAGTTCACGGGTAAATGGAATAAATTAAAAGAGCGATGAAAAGCAAGTCAAAAGAGAGATATGAGGGACATAAGCGATAGATATAATTGCTTAACAGACTGCCGGGTGGATACCCGGGTGCACAGGGAAAACGGAATTGTAAACAGTTAGTAACACCGATTTATTACTGCAAACAGGTATGTTATCTGATGACCAATTGCACAAGTACGCCTCATTAAAAAATTTACAAGTAATTTGAATAATGTTTTCTCGCGTGCTTCAAATGCAATAACAAACTTAGTATATGCCTGGCTTTTATTGGTGGTTATGAAAACACTTTAATAGACGATAACTTAATTTGCACACGTTTTACGGTTTTATGGAACAAATTTGTTAGATTGCTTGTTATATGTTACTCGTAGGTTAGCGAATCTACAAGCATGTACAGACTGATACATGCATTCGTGGTATTTGAGAAAAGATTTTTTATTTTTTATTTTTTATTTGTTTTTTTTGTGGAAATGTTAATTTAATGAAGTTAGATATTTTATTAAATTTGTAAACGATGGTGAGTTTGTGGTCAATGTGCTCAGGCAAGCAAACGCCTGCTTACACTTATCATAACCTATGCAGGATTTTAAACACCTATACGAGAAATGATATGTGGTAGGAAAACAGTTAGTTATTCCTTCTGTTCACTAGCATTGCATAAAATGCCTGCAGCAGTTGCACTATTGAATTTATTCACATAGTCATACAAACATTTTTACGCAAGCATGAATTGTAAGCACAGATTTGTGGTGAATTAATTCCATTAACATAATTTTTTGTTTTTATTGGTTATAAAAAATTCCCATAAATTTTTTCCAGTCACATTGGCAATTTTTATTTCGGGTTAACCGATTCTAATATAATTTTATTGTTGTTAAATATTTCACATGTGTAGCCTAAAATTTTTATTCGAGAATTTATCTCCCTTTACTATACTTCCGTTCTTATAGATATTCTACGTATATATATAGTAAATCTATATATGTTTATATAAACACGCATTTGTTTATATAAAACTTATAGCATTTGATACAATTAAAACCTAATTAAAATTGATGAATTTATGTTTTGTATAATTAGTCCTTTTTTCATACCTAAGCGTATACGCATACGCGCCACAAATCTACATAGAAATGTGTGCAAATAAAAATTTATGTAAATTCATTTAATATCGTCACATACCATTGCCTAAAGGGAACTATATTAGGTGCCTTCAATTTTTCACTTCACTTGCATCAAATCTCAATTACGTATACTTTTCCCATATCAAGCTTACTTAGCTGTGTCTGTCTCTGCTTTCATATATTCATACGGTGTCTGACTTATACGGGGCCCCAGTGTCTTTATTGCGCGCCCACTAATTGTCCGTTCGTTGCGTTCTCTCAACCGTTTAGCAAGCTTGACCGTTTCCTCAATCCTTTTCATCTATCTCCTAAGCGAATCCTTTTCATCTATCTCATAAGCGAAACACCCATTCGTTTATCCATCAACTGGCTATCCCCCACCCACTGTCTCTTTTATTTTTGTCCATCTTTTTATATGCAGCTACGTCAACATCTAAACTGCTTTTCGTCAAACTGTCTCCAGGCAAGCTTCTCCTTTAAGCCATATGTTAGTTTGTTGATATATCAGTGTATCTGTGACGCTTCTCTCTCATCTCATACCGCCATCTGTACGCGGTTATATGACCGCTTTTTTCTTGCATTTGACCATCTCTTTGTCTGTCCTTCCGTTCGCTTTACTTTCCTTCTGCTTACTCTGTTCTACTTTTATCAGCTCGTCATTTATCTCCTGCTACTTTAACGCATTGAATATTTATTAGTTTGCTCAGGTGTCAATAAAATTTGCATTAACTACAGGAATTCAATAAGAACTCCAGCGAAGCGAATATTCGGGTAAAATTGTGACAGTTTTTCTCGATGAAAGGATGTAATTTAGCAATTTTTAAGCAACATTTTCTTGGTTTGTTCCTATGTCTTCCAAGGTGTTTCTATCCAACGGTTTCTCCATATATAAGTCTCCGGGACCATCAGCCGCTTCGTCTCCAACCTTTCCCTTTTACCCATAGAATTCTTTGCCCATTTGCCTGGCGTTTCATCTACGCCTACCTGCTGTCTTTTTCTTCGTTAAACTGCCCCTCCGCCCAACTATGTTCATCTGTCCTTTATCGCTTGCTCTTCCGATTGTGGGAATTCATAAAACTACAAAAATTAACTTAAATTTCTCGTCTGAAGACGTGGCCTATATATAAATGAGACAAAATCGTGTATAATATTTTTTAACTTAAAGAAGTTGTGTAATCAGTTAAATTCCTGAGCGAGCAAAAACAAAAAACGATATTTTTATATATTTACTTGACAGGCGTTCGTAATTCGCCACAAGATCCTCGCAAATGCATCCTTACGTGTTTATAATCCCTAGTGCCATTCAAATATCATGAAATTAAGTTTCATTTGTGATTTTATATAAAAGCGGCTCAGTAAACGGGAAAACGAAAAAACGAAAAAATGCTAATGAAAATGGAAATTTCCCATATATTTAGGATTTGCTATAGCCTTTTGTTTTAGATTTAATTAATTTGTCATTTTCAATTTGTTATGATTATCGCTAAATGCTTAATGATTATAACATGCTTTTCCAGGAATAATAATACGTAAACGCACATACACACGCACACGGATATACATATATATATGTATACGGTCAATAATTCCCGGGACATCCTCATCTCTAAGAAAATGTCCATATTATTTTTGAGCAGTGACAGTCCTCAAACGGTCACTTTGATACCTCCATAGTATGTACCCCCACGTAGGTGTTGTGGTCCCAGGTGGGTGAGCCACTTTTTATGTCACTACGTTTGTGTGTGTGTGTCTATCAGGCTTAGTTTTATGTGACCACACCATTACACCAATTTTATTTAATCAATGTAGTGGTAGGTCTATCTATGGCCTCTTGTATCTGAAGTTGTTATCTGCATACATTTTAGGGCAATCTTGCAGTACCACTATAGGGGTAATGGAGGCCTATGAGTCACGCGTACGTGCCATAGCTGAGCAAGCTAGATCGTGAGATATGGGAGGGGTTCTATATTTTTGCTCACGGGCACACCTAGGATGCTTACAATCAAAAGAAGGTGTACTTGCACCTTATCGAATATGCGGACTGCTGCAAAACCTATCCTATGTAACCCTAAAGTCTTTCAATACCCGCCCGGCCTGTTAGTCTCTCTTCGGCTCCAAAGAGAGTTTGTGTGGATATATGTAGATACATATCAGAGGTCAGTAATTCCTCGGACAGGCACCTAGGTATAGACTTTAAGAAAATGCCCATATCAGTTTTAGGAACACACAGTTCTCAAACGCCACCCATCAAAATTTCATGTCAAACCAATTTTTGACTTAGAAGCGACTGCAGCTGTGGTTTTATTTTCAAAACAATGGAAAATCCAAAGGTAATTGCAAACTTCGTGTGCTCTTTTTTGATGGGAAGAACCTCTTACTGATAAAATTTTACCTTAGTGTCCATGTATCAATATTGGGGCAAGAATCAGCGACTATACCAGGTTTCTTCTTACTGTTTATTCTTCTAAGCAAACCCGGCTTAGGTTTGTTTTTCTAACTAAGTGTTTTCATACACCACCGTATAATAATCCTTATCAGTGTTAATATTCACTTTAGTGTATTGTTCATTCACACATTTACGTTCCATTAAATAACTAGGCTCACCATCTGCCTAAATGTGACAAATCATATTTGCGGGCAGAGGTGTGAGAGCATGTCTGCTCAGTTTGAAAGTTAAAGTGAGAAGGAGGATAAGGCGGAAATCGGGCATTCACATCACCGATCATTCGAAATCATATGTTCGATTTTCGAATGAGATCAAACATCTCTGTCTCGACTGTCAGAGCCATACCTTAAAGTTCTTAATCTGCTGCGTAGGACAGCAACGAAATCCGACTTTGGTCCTCACAAAATTCAGCATTTTCTTGAATAGTATTACGGTAACCCTTCTCTGTCGAATACAACAATTTATCTGTACATTGTTCATTTCAAGCGAGATCGTTCAGAATAGCTGCTATGCGTACTGTGTTGCTTGGACCACAAACAGTCAAAAAGGTCCTCCCAGTTGTCCTCAATCAGCGAAAAATGCGAATGCAAGAACTAGTTGAAGAAGCTTTGAAAACACTAAGGGCGGTGCTTTAAGGTTGCGTGAGAGTTTGAGTATAAAAGAACCGAAACAGTAGTAAGCGGAACCAAATGTCCATGTCTTACTGAATCAAAGCGCTGGCAAAATTGCTTGAACTACTTACTGGAATTACTACCTTAGTCATTGTATTTTCCAGATCTATTCCGCAATGGCTATTATCTGCTTGTAAATGCCAAACGGACACTCCGGGGAGAAATATTTGCGGATATTGAAGCGTATTTTAGGAATAACACGAATTGCATCTAACAGTTAGAGCAGTGTTGGGCTGATTGTATCGTTCTTGAAGGAAATCGAATTTTAGAAAAATAATCTTTTTTTTACTCAGTCCCGACATTTATTAACTAACGTATATGCATATATATGCTAATGTTTATGCTAATATAATGGATATGTGTTGAAAGTGCCGCTCACAATCAAGCACAATTAAGTGCTGTCTATTTTAGGTCATTCACGCAATAATTAACAAAAAAAATTAATTACAAAAATATTTAATAAATTTACCAAAAATTCATATCATTACGATGTGATTACTGCTTGCACTTAATTGCAGCTAATCGAGGCATTCAAGTATCCCTGGAACCAAATATATGTTTTCGATTATACCTCTAATATAATATGTATGCACATATAGAATAAATCTGTATAATATAATGTGTGCATTAATTAGGGCAATGATTGCTAGGCTTCGGAAGCACACTTATAGCATTTAATTGGTAATGTAATTAACAAACAGTTGATCATTTTCATTGCTTCTTTATATCCCGAAACTTTTCAGTTTATGAGAACTTTCAGCTACTCGTTATTAATATTCACGTAACATATATCGACTTCGTTAGTAAGTCAAATCGGACGAAGCATTCTTTCTTCTTCTTCGTTTCTTCAAAGTTATCCGCGGTCTTAAATTATTCGCTATTGAAATACGCGAATCGAAAATCCATTAAAGTTGCATATGAATAATGCAGAGTATGTAAACGGACACTTATCTACAGTGATCTCAAATCTTACACCGATATGATATAAGATATATACAACATGCGTAGTACAATGCACTTTGGCTATCTCGAGTGAACTGAACTTGAACTTGAGCTGTGTATTGTGCTTAGACGTAGATTAAAGGAAAGTACTGCTGGAATGATAGACATGTCTATCTGTCCATCTTCTTCTCCTCTCCAATATCCTATTAGAACATTAAACTAAACCTTCCATTGTCAACTTTTCATGCTGATCAAGCTAAATTATGTATATATATATATATATAACACTTGACAACACTTTGCGAAATATAAAAACAGGTAAGAAAGTTCCATACGGCGAGGGTCGAATCTCGCACATTTACAACAATGCTTTTCTGATTCTACTCTTCAAGTTCTTTTATTTGATACTCATATCGCTGGTATTATTAAAAAAAAATTAATCCACTAGGTCCACGAGCTGTCATTTTAAAATTCACCCATTATTAGGCAGATAATATATCTTTCGTTGAAGAATGTACAAAATAGTTTTAAATTTTCTGTCTTGTTTGCGTTATGATCAATAAGCATAAAAGTTAAAAAAAATAAAATTTAATCCCTTGTAACTTCGTGTGGGCATGACCGATTTTTTCCATTTTTGCATCTAAAGTGTTTAGCGTTCCATAAAGTAAATGTGACAAATTTCAACTTTTTAATTTTAATAATACCCCAGCAACGAGCAAAAGACCCCACATTTTTGCTTAAAAAAAAATTGGGTTACGTTCAGTTTACGCTCTAATGTGGGCTGCTGCTCTGATCAACTTGACCCATTTTCAGCATCAGCCTGCGTGCAAAAAGTTCCAATGTTTCTATCAAATTTAAGGTCGATATCTTCATTTTTATGACCATAAGAGTGCCAATCAGAAACACCACACAGATGGACAGACATAGCTTAGTCAATTCAGAATTTCATGGTGACCACGAATGTATATATTTTATAGGGCCTTCGAAGCTTCCTTTTGAGTGTTACCTACATTGTGAAAAATAACAATATGGGTATCCCCCCTTCTTTCAGTGGTGGGCATATAGAATAAAAAATTAATTTTTATTATATGACCCTCTTTTTAAACTCTTAGCACATTTCAAATGCAATATGTGAGTTTTAACGGAAATAAAATTGAAATGGAAAAACAAAAAGAATAAATGACTCAGGTCTAACGAAGCCTTGCTGACATCAGCAGTCATGACTTATCATAAAAAGGGTATCTACCATTTGCCGATACATTGTATTTAATAAGCAATAAACCGTGTTTTTAATGCTCTCACAAACGGAGCTTAATTGATAAGCATAGAAGTGGATGGAATTTTTTCTTCAAACTTAATAAAACTAAACCAGTTTATTACCATAAATGCGTCACACTGTCTTAATGTATAAAATTCTTCTCTGCTTTATTACGTTATTCTGTGCAGAGATCCATAAACAATTGCAAACATAACATCTATTTAAATGCAATTGGAGAAGAAATTTATGTTTTTTTTTCTTAGCATAAAATCTTGTTATAATTTAAGCATAAAAGTGATTTTAATGCTTTAGTTTTCTCAAAAATAAATTCCAGTTCATTATACAATAATAATAATAATAATAAGAAGAAGGAGAAAAAAATCAATAATAAAATAAACAAGATTTTCGTTGTCAACTTAGCGTCGCTGTCTGAATAGTTTGCAGGTACGCATGCATGTTCGTCTATACTCTATACTCTATGTGTTGGTGGAACCATTGTTTTATTTTTTATTTTTTATTTATTATTTTTTTTTTTTATTTTTTTTTTTTATTTTTTTTTTGCTTTTCAGACTATTAACATTTTAAAGAAGATTTAAAACAAGCGCCATGACCTTGAGCTGTATTTAGTTATGGCAGAAATGCTTGAATGTATGCGTGATATATATATATGTCACCATAAATGTGCATATGTATATATACGTACTTGCGTACGAGTTTGTATAATAAAACTTGATATCCATTGCATCTGTGTGGGGGAAACGAAAACAAAGAAAAAAGTGAAAGATATTATACTTAGTTTGTACCGAATCCTTGAAACCCATCTTCTATAATATTCGTGGAAAGAATTACATTGTGGTACATATGATAGTAAGTGCAAACCATATAAAGTGTATGCAAGATGCAACTATCAACAGCGCTTCCTGCATATATCGCATGTGAATTTACGATATTTATCGATATATATCGACATCGCACGCTTACATGCGATATTTACTTGCAAAATATATCGCCAAAATTTATTTGCTTAGAATTCGCTCTATTTGAAATTATTCTAAATTTTATTTTCATAAAATTCTCAAAATCTGATCGATTACCTAAGGAAGTTATAATTAGGTTAGATCCGATCTTCTCTTACCCACATAATCTCACGATCTTTTAGCTCGAGAGCCATCGTATCTGGTAAGAAATCAGGTTTTTTATTGTCTAACTCCACATCCTCTCTGTAATCGTCTAAGCTAGAACCGATCCCGCTTTATTTGCATATATTTTGTGGATAGTTGTGGACGCAGTCAGGTCCGATTTAGTTTATTGCCGTGCAAGATACGCAAATTACAATAAGAGGACATATAGAGTTAAGGTCGAGGCACTAAAGTGAAATTGTGATTTTTTAAATTCAGGAACACGATTATTAATGATTTTGTTTAATTAATTGCGAGCAGTCTTTTGATACAATTTATCTGAGTCACGAGCTTACCTCAAAAGTTGCGTAATGAAAAAAAAAATTTATGACAAACTTCAAGATTTTAAGGTTTCAATACACAGGCAACATACAGGCAATCAGGAAAACACGAATAAATGGAGCATGCTTTGCATGTTGATTACATATGCATAGGATTTATTCGATCTTTACGGCAATTTCATTATTAAAAAATAAAAAATTGTAATCAGGCTCTGACAGAGGCTTGTTAGTCTTAAAAAAAAAAAAAAAAAAAAAATTATAAGGGAACCAAAGTTTCTAAACGAAATGTTCAGCAGTAAAATGTTTTATTCCCTTGGTTTCGTTTTCATTTTACTTTTGGACCATGATACAAAAGGAACATTTAACCTCATAAGATATGATAAGAGAACCTTCGTAACTATGCTTGCTTTACTAGGCGAATGTGTAGAGAGATAATCAAGATTTTAAAAGGTAGACAGACGGACAGACAGGAATATATAATTGACAAGCTCAAACAGGTACATATATACACACTTAACGCATTTCGTATGGGCTTTTCAATAAATGGAAAAACCGCTTTGATTCAATCGATTGCCGCTGTCGAGACAAGGACCTTAATAACAAAAATCATTCATCAATTAGTCAAATATCAAACAATAATCAGTTTCTTTCGAAGACACTTAAGGAATTACTTAATCTCTTTAACTAAGTCCATGGGCAGTGATAAAAAAAAGTTGAGAAACTGCTTCTTCTTGTAAATAAAATGCCTAATGGTGAAATTTTTATTTAACAAACGTCCTTAAGGACGTTCATAGGGAACTTGATACCACTATTTATGTTGAACCAGGTTTTTCATACTTTCCAAGCATGCAAGATATGATAACGAACAAGTGAAAAAGATAAATATAAATCGTCACTTCTTAAGTTGTTTCCATATTTCAGACTAGTTGTAGACAACATAACGGAGAGCACACCAAAACAACATTAACTCTTTGCATACCATACCATTTGAAATTATTTGAATAAGTGGTAGGTAAACAAAACATTATGAGAGCAAACGCTTAAAAGGAGTACAATGCATATTGCCGGGCTTTCGATATTAATAGAAAAAAAAATGGGTTTCTGAGACAAAATTTATTTTTATAAACGAAATTTCAAGCTCGTAACTCTGATCGCAAACTTTTTTTGCCTATTCATGTTGATCGAGAATCTAGTTTATAGCATTTTCATTATTTCTAAGCGTCACAAGCGCTACCCAAACTTAACATACCATCATTTGTGACGATAGATAAAGAACTCATTAAAATGGAGCAAATGTTGCATAGAAAAGTCAACCATTTCTCTCTAGTAAACATTCACTCACTCTTTCTCTCTCTCTCTCTCTCCCCCTCTCCTCGCTCTTTCTATCACGTTCCCCTTAGCTAAAGTACAGTACACTTGTCAAGTGGGTATCATTTTGCCAACAAGCAATGAACATTTAAAATCTACATAATAGTTATTAAGCAGCATAAAATGTTCCGAATTCGGAGTTAACATGGAAACTTACATGCATGGATGCGTCAGCAAGTGTGCGCTGTTTGCTGATTTCTATATATATATATACATATATATATATATATATATATGACTGCAGGTATTAAACCAGAATAAAACAACAAAGTCAAAAGTATGCAATTTCTCAGAACAAACGATAGGGATCCAACATAATATGTGCCATATGCATATGTATGAGTTTTAAACCTCAAACCTCACTACACTCATTACCATATACCCCGGCTGGTTGGCAGTGCTTCTGTGCACAACATTCGCTATTCGCTATTATATAGCTATTGAATGAATTGTTTCGAATTCACATAAAATTCCATTTTATGCAATTTTTTCGTATACTCTTCTCATGTGCACAGACACACAGAAATACACACACACAGGTATACATACATATGGATTGACATTTACATACATATTCATATACATGCACATCGTCATATTCCTGTTGGATTTTAAAAAGGCAATTGAAACGTTTAATAACATACCTGTCGTTGCGTGGCGTGGCTTTCGTTGTTCCGCGTTGCTAAAGAAAGGGTCCTAGAAAAAATACGCACGCTTTTCTCATATAAACAGTTGAATTTTATCCATGCATAACACCTCACACATACTAAGAAAATTGCACATACAAAACAACTAAAATTCTTTCGAATGCTTGTTTCTTTTATTTATTTATTTTTTTTTCTTTCGTAGAATTGATTTTTTGAGATTTCTTAGACTTCTTTCTTGTACTTTCCTTTTTAAAACAAAAAAAAAAAGAAAAAAAACTAAACGAAAAACAGCAGAGCAGTATTTTCTTAGCACGTTTGTTAAAAATTTATGAGTTGAGTTGCGTTTAGTTATTTTTCCTTGTTTTTTTAAAACCAAATGAAATCCATTTAAATCCTAACACTATAGAGAACGAACACACAACGAAATTCAATGATATTCTTTGCACGACACAATCATAAAAAATTCTTCTCTTTATGCTATAAATGATTTTTTTATTTATTTTTTTTATTTTTAAGCTGAACGACTTGTTAGTATATTTATATGAAAAAATATATTTTTCTCACATACGCGTTTTCAATTATTTAATAAACCGTCTTAGGCAACGTTTAACTAGCGACTGATCTTAGGTATCATCAACTTACTGTGATGGATCGACGTTACTACTACTGCGTCTAGTACTCGCATCATTCTCTGAGCAGCTTCTAGCCTTTTCAACGGTTATTAATAACCGTAGTTCTAAGTTAATCGCTATCGTATAGCTATAGAATAATAAGCCATCGTTGCGCTAAGTTTGTGTTCAAGTATTAATTGCAAAAATTCCATTACAATTTAAATTATTGCATGAACAACAACAATAATAACAATAACAACAATAACAGCAATGATTAAGCATATCTTGTAACGTCAGAAGTAGACTAAGCAGCTATCAACGAACAGGCAACGATAACAGCAAACGTGTATTAAATGAATCGATAGAGTGTTTTGATGTGTAGTCTTAAACAATTTTATAACCAGTTTTCTTCTTAATTCGATCTCTTGGTCTCTCCCTATATATTCTGCCTTTTTTCTTCTCTCTATATATCTAGCTCTATTTACATTCGTATATATGTATGTATATATATTTTATTTGCAATATTACCTCATTAAACTCTTTTTCATTGATTACACACTGTTTGCCGACTAAACCAAGCATAAAAAATGTGCTAAAAAAATTCCGTCCAACTAAAACTAGCCACTACTACTACCACTACCGATTGTTGGCATGAATCATTTTCAAGTCTAGTTAACCGCTTATAAAATTCTCTTTAGTTAATACAGTTAAAAGAGCCCTATGAGTCGAAAGAAGAGAAGAAGATAAATATTACATTTGGTTGTTGTATATGATAAAATATATTTAAACAATTTTGTAAAAGCAGCTTTTTAGGCGTGAGCGATTTACAAAGCATTTCTCGTTATATTGAATTTCATTTAATTATTACTGTTATCGTAGGCCATAAGAACTGATATATGAGTTTTCAGTCATATAAGGCTCATTTGACCTTTGAACTTCGAAACCTTCTGCTTGTTTCGTAGTGTGTTTCCAAAAAACAATTTTTTTACTTCACTTCAAATGAAACAATTAGCAATAAAAAAAAAAGAATTTGTAAATTAGTCATAATGTCCTTTGGCGTTTTTGTAACGAACGTCACCACGATGAGCCTCACAAGCTCGCTGTCCGAAAGGAATCCTTACCTTACTTTGCACAGAAAAGGCCTTTTCGAACTAAAATTTGGGACAGATATACCTTGAGGTATATATTCGATTTCTTTACAGGGTGAATCAAAATTCATGCAGTATTTGCATCAAAAAATTAAACAAACTTTTTTTGGATCCCTTGGCGATTTTCTTCGTTTTATGTAATTTGAAATTAAAAAAAATTGATGACCCATTTATCATATTTCATGTTTATAATAGGTTTGGAAGAAAGTTCTCCCCCTTTTTTTAATACTCACCATTTTGTAGGTTGGAAAGACAGCAGATAGAAAATGTCAGGGTACCGCTAGTGGCTCATAAGATGGCCCTCATCAGTTAGTCCCGAAGTGCAGAATGAACTGAAGAAGATGGCCGTCATCAGTTAGTTCCAAAGTGCAGAGTGAACAAGATGGCAAAGTGGACAAAGTGCCTTCAAGACATTGCGTTCTGTGTGAGTTGCAGGTAGGAAACAAAGCATCGGTTGCTTATAAAAACTTACGTGACAGATTGGGAAGTGTAGTTGTCAATGTCCCGACTTCGCAAAGATGGTTTGCCAAAATTTAATTTCGGAGACCGTAGTGTGATTAGCCTTAGATAGGGAAAGTGTCTTCCTTTTATGCAAACTTACCTCTTGCTCATATCCCTCATACACTGGCTTTATGTATATATAGATGGACGGAAAAATAAATGTCTATGATTTTATGGTGGTGGAGATATTTTTTTTTAATTTCCTCTTATCACGTTTCAAAATTATCAGATTTGCTTCAGTCTTTCCCGTTCTTCAAATTAACTTTTTTTCTACATTTACTACTATTGTTTCTATTTTTACGAATTAACATTTTGTCAAGTTTGTAAGGACCAAAGTCGCAGGACTTGTCTTGGTTCTGCACGTAATTATAAGGTATTTCTATATATTTTACTTTCCACTCATTTTCTTTCTCAACAAACAGTTTGTTATTCTTTTGTGAGTAATATAGCGAAGCTGTAATAAGTAAGAATTGCATAAATACGAAGCTAGTAGGAATATTAACTTCGAAATAAGTTAGCTAATATACTTCGAATGTGTTCAGCTAACCGATTAGCAACGCCAACTCGATTTCGAGCAGGGGCATAGTGGAGAAGAGGATTGCACATCCTCTTCCTTCTGGATCGAACTGCCGACTGGGTAACACACCACCGCCCGACGTAAAATCCGTGAGCATCCGCTCAGATTGCACGCTATAGGTGCCGAATTGGAGATATTTTTGAAACTAGACCGTCTGCTCCGGCAGATGACTACTGAGGATAGGTTATTTAGGTTAAGTATGGGCATTCAAATTTTTAGCCGCTAAGTTCTTTGCAAACAATTCCATCCCTTTCTTTATTATTCGAACGATGTATTTTAGCTAGAGACATAAGTTAATTAAGAAATGGAAATTGAAAAAAGATATATTAGGATTTTATTCAGGCAAGTTATATAATCAACGAAAATAAGGCAGCCACTGAAATAGCCACTGAGGCTTGCTCGGCCATTGTTTTATTAAAAGGTAAATTTTTCCAACGAAGGAAAAATTGCGCTCATCACAATTTCTACCTTAGTACGTTAGATGATATCGAGGTGTAACATGGAAATGCTAGGATTATTAAATCGTCTTGCAACAACAATTGCGTCGATTGAGTTTAATTCAGCCGTCATCAAGCGAAGACGTAAGTTTTATTCTCCTTTCAACCTTGCGTACAATTTACACAGATCTAGGAGCCTAGCATTGAGATCTTGAGTTAGCACTAAGCTGGATTAAGATGTTACACTACCGGGATATAAATGGCTTGGTGAGAATTTAGTAGCAAAATTAGTGGAAAAGAAAATGCAAATCTCTCACTCAAATCGAAATTACGCCTATGAAGATTGAAGTTTTGGAAAATTATTTCTGTTGTCAAGGTATGCCTCAGCGGCTATTCCAGCCGTTCTTAACTTCGATGTTTATATATACCCGCATGGATAAAGAATTCTATTGCCCAGCTAACTTTGTTCATTTGTAATGGAAATATTGGAGAAGGCATCTATCTTCTACCGATAGCGTTTACGTCAACTGACTCAATGGCTTACCGCCACAACATATATATCCGAGGAAAATTGAATGATTATGCTTCTTGTAATAACTTATCTTAGGATTCTATGAAACTCTAACTCATTATATATATACATATACCTCCTCGTTTTCGATGGCGTTATTCAGACGACAGTTCGATCCAGAAGGAAAACGATATTTTGATCTTCCTCTCCTATATACCTTAGTCCAAAATTTAACATTAGGTAAAAATAACTGCTTCATTTGATTTATGCTATACGTATACAGGAGAAGACTGCAATGTGCAAAAATACCTTGAACTACGCTAAGTACGTATGACACCCTTACGTCTAAGTGTGAAACCAAAAGGAGTCTTCAGACTTTGATTCTCACACATTGCACTAAAATAATTTAAAATAGGAAGGAACAATTTCAATGAAGAGGTTCATTATAGGGATGTCAAAGTTACCAACCTAATCGAACATTTAGGATATGCTGACGTGCAAGAAGGCAATAATGAAATCACTACTCCATCCTTACAAGACTTCATTTCATTAAAAAAAACATTTCATTTTCATTTAAAAAAAAAAAATTAAAAGTAGCGTACAGTGAAAATTCAATCCATATGTGCAATATATGCAAATTGAAATTGAAATTAGAAATAGAAATGAATTTCCCAATTACTCATCGGTACTTGATAGATAACAACAAGCGAGCACGTTTATTATGGATTGAACCAAAAGCGCTATCATCAGTAGATATGTCAGATATGTCACAATGTAAGATTTGTGGCATAAATGTCCGGTGTGGGAAGAATTTCGTTCGTTATTAACTTTGTCTGTTGGTTTTTTGTTGTTATAAAGTCTATTATTAGCATCTAATTTTTGGGTTTCTCAAGTTGTTGGCATAATTCTTAATAATCAGTTACACAAAACTCAAGATTACGTCGAAATTCTAACGCACGCTCTATGTCAAGATCATGAAGTGAGAAAGTGTTGTTCACCATATGTAGTAAATGTCAAGCTCTCACGAATTACATTAGCCGTGGTAGCTGAACTTCACCTTCGACTGTTGCTATATAAGCAAGTTTCAGAGCGATACTGTCAAAATTAGAATTAAGAAGAAAACTTTTTTTTTGAATTTGCTCCAGAACAAAAAATTCGTGTAAAAAAAGAGTATTTGCTTTCATCGGTAAACCGTGTTATTTCAAAATCGTGTGGAAAAGACCATGTAAAAAAGAGTTGGGTGTAAATTATTAATAGTAAACCGTGTTATTTCAAAATCGTGTAAAAAAAGTGTTGAGTCTTTTGGATATAAGCCTTTTGAGAAAAGTTCCAAGGTTGCATTTTTTAGTTTCGATGTGATGAGGATGCAGTCTTAGCGACATATGATCAGATCTCCTTGCCTTGTCTTTTACCTTTTTTTCTTCAATGAATTGCGTTGAGTGGGGGAGGAAATGTTATCAATTATCGAAATAAAATACACGAAGAGAAAAGTATAATTTTTCCTCTAAAAATTTGCTCGCTAAGAATGTTAATCTATTCGAAAGAGTTGATTCACGGTGAACAGCAGAAGTGAGGTTAACAGCTCGAACAATAAAAATGATATCAATAATTAGCAATTAAAGAAAAGTCTTCACTACTCGTTGGTGAAATAAAATTTGCTATTATAGCGCCAATGAGGCTAACAGTTTTATTTGTTAAGAATATTAATATCGTTTATTAATAAATTTATTATCTCTTTATCCCATCTTAGGCGGGTATCATGTAAATATCATAAAGTGTTTTCCACAAATTCTCTAAATGACATTCAATCGTGATAGGGTTTATTAACTCATTTGTGCAGTACAGCAAATAATTTATGCGCTCACCTTTTGAATTTCAAATGAAATTTTATATAATATTTTCCATAGTTGTTTACAATAAGCTGCGATCTTTTCAATTCTAATATTTTTTTGGTGAAAACATAATAAATTCTTTTATATCGTGTTAATTTGCATTGCTTTCGCTCTCGCTCAGCCAGTTTTCAAATTTCCATTTTAATACTGAATTGTTTAATGCACGAATATCGCATTAAATTTTCTTCCATTCCAGAATCTAAGCTAAAAAAAGAAACTGTTTTGCGAAAGCTTCTACTTCTCTTAAAACCCCGATATTTTGATACAGTCTGCAATATTTTGTACATAATTTGATGGGTTACCCTACTGTTTCAGTTTTACAAAGATCAGCTTAATAGGGAGAAAATTATATTCGGAAATGATCGAATCTTTTACACCATCATCTTTATCCTAAAAGGACTAAAGAAAGAAAAAAGCTCAATTTTCTCTATAATAGTGGGCGGTTGATGTTTTCAGAGAAATGTATGTGGTGTGTGTATTGTACTTTATGAGTAAGGAGCAAAAAACACGGGAACCAACAGGGCTCACAGTTTTTGTTGTTTTCGCGTGGAGCTGTTGTAGGTGTACCCTGTGAGCGGTTTGCATAATTTCCCAGTCATTTGGGAAATTTGTAGCCGATAGATATCTTCATTTTTTCGAACGCTAGAACATTTACAACGTATGCTACACAGTTGACTAAACCGACAGATGGACAGATGAATGGACGGACATGTTTAGGTGCATTCCAAATTTGAAACTGGCCAAGGATTTATATACTTTATGGAGTTTTTGAAGATTGCTTCTGCGAGTTATAAAGGTATTGACAAAAAAAAATTATTTTTTGATACACTGTAATACTGGGTAGCCCTGATCAACTCCTCTCATTTTTAGATACGTATTACAGCTTCGCCCATAGAATAAACGTTGAAATTTATGTCCATTCATCTGCTGTAGTTTTTGAGTACCAAGTAGAACTCTTTTTTTTCCTATTGGAAAACCGAAGTGTTTCCAGTTTTCGTGGCTCTGTAGGCATGTCCTTCAACAGATTTGGCCTGTTTTCAATACCAAACTGCCCTCTTCAAAAATTTCTACTATTTTTGCAAATTTGAAGACGAAAACTTCACGTTTGCTGCCAGGAGAATGTTTAGAATAGACAGACGGGTAGACAGGCGTGCTTGTATCGATTCAGAAATTGGTGTTGATGAAGAATATATACACTTGGTGGGGCCTCTGAAGCTTCTTTCTGTGCGTTGCAAACATTTTGATCTTCGTTTTTCCTTCGGTGATGGGTATATAAGGAGTTAATTATCTGAAAGAAATTTTCTTCTTGAATTATTCAGCTCTTCCTCAAGCGCCTTAGAAAAACACATTTGTCAAAAATATCCCCGCTAAGAAATGTATTCCTAAATTCTACTCTATTTGTTTTTAACTTCTTTAGCTCGCTAACCTATTCCTTTAGAAAGAATGTCCATTTAAAAACACTTCTAATCAAACATACGTTAATGTAGCTTCATCGATACGGCTATTAAGTAAATAGATAAAGGGGAACTCGAAGGGCGTCAGGAAAATTTTGTTATCATTTTCTCCATTATGTCATAATAGGTTAAGTGTATACCGTGCGATTCTGCCTTTGACAGACGCTCTTAGCATAAAGTATTCGACGCAAGAAAATGATAAAAAAAAACATTCCAACAAGTAATGTCAGTTTTGCGACTCCTACCTAGTAAACTGATGGTAAAAATCAAAAACATACTGTTTCCAATAAGAAACAAGTGTACAACACATTTCAACAGTTTAAGCAAACACGCTTTTCCAAACCGGCCTTAAGCACAGCTTCTCCATCTTTAAGTTTCTAGAATTTTTATTTTATTTATTTACTGTTTATATGTCTTATGTATATGTTTACAAAGCATGGATTTAAAAAGACTTCCTAAGATCAAATGCTCGTCTGTATTGAAAACTCTGCCCCACTTGAGATTTGAACCCGCAATCGTTAAGTTAATGTTATTAGTTAAGAAAAGATTGCTTTTTTTTGGTCGAAATACGCTTCGAATTGCACCCGAAATAGGTGAGTTGTTTTTTCTTAGACTCTAAATTGCACCGAGCGCGTGCTGATTCGCAGAGCTTCGCGAGGACAGTAAAGCGGTGATGCCATATTTTTCTAAAATAATTTTATTTTTAATGCTCAAAATACGCGGACTCATAATCTCTTTGACTTTTATTATCTTATGAACTTTGCTGGCACCCTGAAAGGTTTGTTGAATAAACGTCCCCTTTTTAAAATAGCAAATACTGCTTAACCCCTTTGTATGAATATACATATTAGGTCATATAAAAAGTTTCCGTGGATTTTCCCGCATTTTTTGTGAAGATAGTGTTTTAATTCCTTGCTCGTGTAAAAGGTTATATTCGCCTGAGTAGCCGAGTAGGCAAGAGTCTCGACTAGCAATTCAATCGTCGTGGGTTCAAATTTCAAGTGCGGTAGAG
>KK500067.1:215652-233458 GCA_000688715.1 Glossina pallidipes
AAAGGAGCTGCAAACAGCGTAAAAAACCGCAAAGACTTTTTATATGACCCGTTATATATTTTTTTATATACTGTAAAAAAAAATTACCCTAGTTTTAGCAAACAAAAGATAATATTACCCCTTAAAGTTCTATATTAATTTTTTGTTTTTTTTGTTATTGCTATTGACTATCCAGTTTCAGCAATTGAAACAACAGTTGCTAGTTTTGCGTAGCAAATGTTTGAAGTGCATAAAAATTCTTTATTGTTTTTAATTTAAATTTTACTCTAAAAAAAAGGAAAAAAACAGTTGTACGAAATATTTTATTCGAAGGTGTTACCCCTTCATTTCTCCAGAAGAAGAGGAAATTCACGTTAGAAACCTGACTGGCATTCTTTAAGCTACGAAACGTCCACTTTTTTGGTCTCGTCATAGTGATGGAAGCATTGCTTCGATGCTGTTCGTTGAAACCGATAGTGAACAGAAGCACTTTTCTGTGTGATGGCGAGGATAGTACTGCACTTCAGTGCTGCTAAGTAACTAACGTTTCCGCGCGACTTTTGACATATGTACCCGAGCATCGTAGTTATTAAAAATCATTTTAATCTAGTTGCTGACGCATTTCTACAGGTTTACTTAATTGTATTATTAGATTCGAACTAAGGTCTTAAAAACTATATATGACAAAGCAAAAAAACAGAAGAAGAAGAAATGAAGACGATTTCTTTTAAATTAAAAAGTTACTTATCTCATTCATGTTCATTTTGCACTAATTTATTTTTATACTATACGCCAGTTTTGGTATAGGCGAACTTATGTATCACCAAAAAGGGCTTAAGATAAGCCCCCCTGTAATTATACCGATTCGGAGCTTCTGAGCTTGTTTGTCCTTGTATATGTAGGTCCATATGTCATGCAAAATCTTGTTCAACCCACAGATCCTAATATCTTGATGAAATGATTCGGAGCTTCTGAGCTTGACGGTCTGTATGTCTCTCTGTCCATCTGTCATGTAAAATTGTGTTCAACCTACAGGTGGCAATATTTTGGTGAAATTTGGTAAACTGGGAGGAAATTTGTTCGGATTCGGAAAGTTGGTTCGGATCGGTCCACACTTTCGACCACCCGTATATAACGCCTTACTTTCAACTTCGCGGAATGTGGACCACGTACGTCTATCTTTTGGATATCACCGAATATAAGGATTCTCAGGAAATGTAATCTTTTATAAGCCGAAAAGGCTTAATTATTAATGCTTCTTGATGAACAATTTTTTGGTGGTACTAACCTGACACAATAGTTAAGTGGATTCAATATGGACCAAATGTGTCTCTTTCTTGAACTTCATTCGATATAGGAATTCTCGTGAATAGTAAATACTTCAGAAACCAGTTAAATTTTTCACATTTTATGATCACAATTGGTTGGTAGTAATTTACCAAAAAAATTAACATCACATAGAGATATTTTTTAGAACTTAATATATATACGAGTTACCACAAACACGAAGAGAAAATCTAATTTCTAGTTTTTTGGCTCACATCATTGGGTGTTTCGGCCATCCTTCAGTGTACGGGCTTTCATAAAAAGTCTGCCTTTGCACGAATGAAATGAGTAATTTTTGATGTGCTATTAACAAAGCGAGCAGATAATTACACTATAGGAAGTTGTGTGGGGTATTTAATATTCCATCTTGTCCGACCATAGTGTTCTTACTTGTTTATACCCTAAGCTAACGGCCGTATGCTACGCCCAGAAGGACTAGAGACAGACCCACCATTTATTACATCTACCGATTTAGAACTACTTCCTGAATTGATCCAAATTTGTTTGTTGCCTTGTCCATCCGTCCGCCCACCTTGTTGCTTTGTGTCCAATTAATAGGACACCATTTTTAAGATATTTTGATGAAATTTGGTACGCTGACGTGTTTTAATCCAAGGACGACTGCTGTAACATACGGTTCGAATCGAACCGCTTTTTCCACTGCTTCGCATATAATACCTTATAATACCTGTATTAAGCGAAGTGGTCGAGGGGCTGCGTCCTACCATAGCGTTTTCACTTATTTGTTTTATTCTAAACAAAAAAAATTAATTAAATTTTTAATAGCAAAATATATTATATTTACCTTTTCATAATAAAACAAATAATAATAATAATAATAATCTTTTTAATTAAGAAAAAAATTAAATTATGAAAAATAGCTAATAGTTAATGAACTAACAATTCATAAAAATTTATGCTTGCATTCTTTTCTAATAACTGCGATAATTTTAATGCTCATAGTAGCCGTAACAGAATTAAGGATAAAGCGAGAATGAAAAAAACAAAAAATAAATAGCGTTTTTCATGCAACGATGAATACGTCTGCATATCCCGGACAAATATATGATTGGCATGTGCATCTGACATATGAAGATAGTCACATCTGCTCGACATACTTATAACGCAATCATTTCAATATATATATATATATATATAATTAAATTCTCTTTATAAATATCCACATCAGTGATTATAGTTAGATTATCAATATACACATATACGCATATATGTATATACGTGCAACAGCGACATATATTATAGAGAAGTAAGCGCGACTTGCTCTCATACACGAATAGTAATAATTTTAATGGCTTGCGGTTGTGATTAAAATCAATATAAATAGCATAACAACGGTAAAGGCAAGTATTAATATTGAAATCAATGCAACGCAATCACGTAGTGTAACTAAAATTTACAAACACTTACTTATCCTATCACATATCGACCGTTTGTTAAATCAGCCAGCAGTGCAAGGAGCGAAGGGGTAGATTTCTCTTATTTGAATTTATTGAATAACTTATTTCACGAAATCTACGATATACGCAGCGGGTTTGAACTCATATGTATATGTATATATATAAGCTTGCGTATGTTATTTCAATATTGCGTATCGTAAGAAATTATTTATAATTAATAATGTTTACAAAATTTGAAAAGTCCTTTGTTGCGGACTGTCTAACCAACGTTTAGGGGTTTGCTTTGACTAAAGTGTCTATGAATAAATGTTTCTGTTTATGTTAATGGGTGTGCATTTGCGTATGTATGTATGTATGTATGTTTGTTTGTGTATATGTTTACAATTATCTATAATAAAGATATGGAACCGCGTACCACCAGTAACGCCGCGCTAACGTAAAGCGTATAGCGAAACACACAATACACAAACACACACAATAATGCATGTTTTTACATGAGTTATCATGCGAAAGCTAATAACAATAAACCATAATTGATTTGGCGGTTTTTAGTAAAGCAAAGGCACGGTTTGTTTGGCCATATATTGATAGTGGTAACGCAGATATTCTTGTCGGTTTTTGTTATTGTTAGTTTCTCATCATCATCGTTGTTGTTGTTATTTGCATTGTTGCTGCTTTTATTGTCGCTTCTATTGCGTTTTTAATAATGACATCGCTGACTACCACAATATTAACAATAATGAGGATGTTGGTTATAATAATGGTTTTTGTTTTCATTGTGGTCTATGCACCATAATTATATTAAAAAATTTTTTTTCAGCGGTTATATATTTAAATAAAAGAAAAAAAACAACAAAAGAAAATTAAAAATAATACCAAAAATAAATAAATATCACGAAATATTCGAAAGCATGCTGTGTGAATGTGATTTTCTCATTCCATCCAGAAGAGGTTTTTTGGACCAATAGAATATAAATTTTATTACGCAATCACGTAGCCACATGCTTTTGCTTACCCTTCGCCCTAAGGATGAAATTAGAAAAATTTTAATCGAAAAGCTCAAGCTTTTCCGTGCTTGTTCTTAATTAACTGCTACCGCATATCTATTCAGAGAAGTAAGAAATTTATATTTCTCTTAAGGCGAACCATATCAAGCCCACCCCCATCCTAAATAAATAACCAAAAATTGCAAAATATTTCGTTAGTTAGCAGACTTGTCTAACCAATCAAACAAGCAAGAAGATTTTTTTATTCCTACGAGGTATAAACACCAGCTAAGTCTTTGACATCAATCTCACTTAATAGACTCGACACCATATGTAGCACAGGGTATATTAAGTTGGTGCTCACGTGTGCAGTACGCAGAAGGTCTTAATACTGGCCCACCTGTTGTGATGCCGATATATTCAGAAAATGATTCTGAGCCTGTCGGTCTCTCTGTCCGTCTGATGGCCATGCATGTAAATTTGCGTTCAAGCTACAGACTGTAAATTTTTTAGAATTTTTTATGAAACTTGTTATCCTGACGAAGTTTGGCCTATGAACGAAAACCATTGAAAATGACTTGGATAGATCCACTTTTTCGGCCACTCCCCATATAACAACTTATCTTGAAAAGTCGTTATACATATAGCTAAACTCGCTCAATACAACGCAAGCCCACATGTAGAGAATATTTTCATAGTGAAGCATGTTTTAAAGTACCCGCGGATTGATTTGATTGCTGTATGAAGTGAATGATAAAAGAGCAGAAGCTGACGATGATGCGGATTAAAGACATATATAGGATTTATCTTTTTTTCTTGACAAAGACGCAATTTCGGCGGAACCCAAAAAACAATCTGCTGCACAGAAGCAAGATATGTGGCCTTAGCTGATTGTGCAAAAAAGGAGCTATATCTCAGATAGTATCTTCAAGAAAGGTAACGAGCCCATTCGCTTACATATTGTTCACCGAGGTGAAGAAAAACCAGCTGTTAATCCAATTTATTGCAACAGACAAGCATACAAATATATGATATCATTATGTGCGCGATACTGTACGAAATGGTGAAACTACACTGAAATACTGCTCTACATATGAGACGATGGCTAATATATTTACAAGAAACAAATAAAAACACTATAGTAGGCCACGGCCCACTATTACATACTCTACCTCACCTTACGGTTATTCACATAATGACTATTGAAAATAAGGCGTTATATTGGAAGTGGTTGAAAAAGTAGTACGGTCTGAACTATGTTCAATAGAGCTTACCCTAGGGCCAAAACAAGTCAGTGTACCAAATTCCGTCAATATATATGAGACAGATAGAGGGACAAACGAACAGACAAGTTTGGATCGATTATAGTTTGAACAATGCAAAATAAGGCGGACAGACGGACAGTCATACTTAAAATTATTCAGAAAGTGATTGTCGGTCCTTCTAGTCTGTGCAAACATCCGCCCAAATTTAATAGAGCTTTGTACCGCAAATGGTTTAGGATGTAAAAGAGAAATTTGAACCCACTTAGAACATTAGAGTAATAATTTCATCCTAAATTATGTCGTTCGTTAAGGAGGCCCATAATCAGTGGAAGCGCTGCCAAACATTTCCACTATATTTGCTAACTATAAATACTTTTTTCGTGTACGTCAAATACCTACGCATTATACTTCGTTCAATAAAAAAGGTTTAATTATTACCGAAACTTTCCTATTTAGCTTGAAATGAGTTTTCCAAAAAGTTGTGGATGCAGTGAAAGCATATAAAACGTGTTAAGGAAATGGAAACTCAAAGATATTTGTAAAGTAATGCAAAAGCAAACAACGATTCTCTACCGATTCTTGACAGTGATGATAGCGTAAGCTAAAGGTATGTTAAGCATCTTCTCCCTTTTTCCTCACTTCTTTTTTCCAGGTCATTGTCATATTTATACACATACAGACGACATCCCCTAAGTAAAAAATGCAGAATATTAGCAAAGATTTCCGATAAACAATAAAAATAGAAAAAATATTAAAAAAGAAGCAAAATCGTATTTATTGCCTCTTAACAATATATCCAAGAATGCAAGTCGACCAATTGTTTGTGAAATAATAACTACTCGAGTTTTCTACTAATAACTACTGTAAGCAATTCCTTATAAATGAAGATTTGCGCTGTTGTGAAAAGAAAAAAAACTTACAATCCAGTGATTCGAATCTAATAAAGAATATCAGAAAGAAAGAAGTAAGGCAATTATAGTCGGGCAAGGCCGACATTTAAATGCCCTACACTGCCTGGCCTAATAAAGATATTCACTCGTTTTGCTGATAATACGTCAAAAGTTACACATTACTTTCATGCAAAGGCATACATGAAAGACATACGTGAAAGCCCGCATATTGGAGGAATGCTTATAGGCGATGGTATCCAAAAAATAGACCAGTGTAATCTAAACTTGGTAAGATTAACTAACTGCTTTGTCAATTTACTATTATGAACCATTTCCACCAAGGAATATAAAAAACGATACCTATACCTATATAGACACAGGTTTCGGGAGAACAACTATACGAGAGGGGTTCAGAGAGAATATGCAAATAGTATTGCAGAGCGAATTTGGTCAAGAAATTTTGAAAATTGCAATTGTTTTCCATCTAATATGGCGTCATATGAAAAGTGGTCGAAAAAGTGATCCGATGCAAATGATTTTCAATAGCATTCGTGTTTGAACCAAAGCACGTCAATGTACCAAATTTCATCGAAATATCTCAAAAATTGCTACCTGTGCTACGTGAACACAAATTAATATGGACAGACACCGGACCGACAGACGGATAGACAGGTTTAGACTGGTGTCGTAAAAGGTGGGTGCCCCTTAATCTCTTTTGCATGTTGCATACGTCTGCACAAAGTTAATAACTCCTGTATCACCGCATGGTGTAGGAAATTTTACGCAACATAATCAACTCATTGAAGACATCTTTTTGTGTAGATGAATAGATGAATTTCTTGTGAATATTCAAAGTTCTCTGGAATGATTTTTCTTGTTTTATATTTCTCTGATTTAATCCTACTTTGATTTATTCGATTTTAATATATTTTCATAAAATTTATTTCCCAATCTTTTCTCTTTCTCCTTTTTAAAAATCCGATATCTTACGTCTGAGTTTCATTGCTTAAAGATGATAAAAATCATTAGCTCAACAAGGTCATGTAATTTTCAATGATAGGGAAATAACATGATTCATGTATAAGTCATGAAAAGCTAACAACAACCAATATCGTAATATATATATATATATATGCGTATTGATGATATTGATGAGTTCCGTTTATAGCAAAACAAACTTTAAGTTTGTTTTCCTAGCAAATTGCACTATGGCTGTGTATGAGCAGATGTTTGTCTGCGCTTTGTAAGTGTTTGCTTATGCGTGTCATGTATTTATCCTCATAACAGAATACAACTATAGATAACGCAGACACGTAATCAGCTGCAAACGTTGTCATTACTTCAATGGCTACGAATAAGATGAGAAAGCAAAATGCGAGGATGATTGATTATCTGGTAAATGATTAAACGAAATATAAAATGAAAATTACTATAAAAATCAAGTGCAACGACAGCTTGCGTTACGAAACATGACAAAACAGAGTATTTTGCGAAACTCGTATCTAAGTTTAGAGTATATATCGTCGAGCAACTGTGGCTAAGTATATAAATGATTACAGATTCGAAGATGCGAAGGGTTCGTATGAATAAGTAAAGAAAAGTTCGATTTGTTTTGAAATCAAATCTTATCTTTAATGTGGTCTTGCGAGGAAAATGCAAGCAATAAATAGTCGCTAATTCAAGGGGTGATAACATAACTAGCACGCTGTAATTGGAGCAATGTTACTACTACGGAAACGTATGGCAGGTTACAGCTTACAATGTTTCCGTCCATGACAAACACTCAATGGTGGACGTATGAGTATAAATCGATGACCCGTAAATATCCAAGAAAACTTACCTTGTGTTAATAAAGATGAAAGGACCTAGTAATTGTTGAAGTGCCAGTTGATAATTGAATTCGGATAGTAGCGTAGATTTTAGGTAAAATCCGCTGTTTTTTACGACCATCTATTCGCTTGTACTTCCACTTGTTACAAGTTTTATTTCATTTTCATAGGTAAGGGAAAATCTCTATGACGTTTTTCCGTTTATCAAAGTCATGTGACTTTGTTGCGGCTAATTAACTTACAGGATGGTACGTTTGAAAGCCAACGAACCCATACATAATTTAAAAGCAAAAAACTGTGGCATTTGACTCGCTTTTTTTTGTGATGTCACTTCGGTAAAAAATAGCGCTCCAGAGGTTTGCTCACAAAATTCGTGGTGTTTATGGGGAAGATGCTTTATCACTCGTTGATAAAGTCATGTTACTCTTCACGAAACTGAAATAGATAGTCAAATTGTATCTTAAGACAACGTACTGTTGCCCAAAAGACGATCAATTTGCATGGGGATGGATACATACATGTCGCACCGGACGGCTTAGCAATGAAATATTGAATGGATCGAATTTTTTTGTCTGTGAAGCACTGATAAAAAGAGTTCTTAATCGCAAGTGTTTTAATAACGTCCGACGAAAACTGCCTCACATACGAACACAAGTTGCGAGAAAGAACTTGGATAAGTCGGATAAAGCTGCGCAAATTGTGGCGAGGTGTGAAATGATGCCACGTAAAGTAAGGCTTTGGGTTTAGTGGGATTTAAAGGAAACCATGAATGTCGGGAGCTGCTTCAATCTGGCCAGATATTTGATTTTGATCTCTACTCTAAATAGCTAATTAAACCTAAAAAACTGATTAAACCGCACAATTGAGATAAAATACAAAGAGTCAATCTATAGGAAAGGTTTCGTTTTCTAACATGACGGTGGAAAAACCCGGTTAAGAAGCTTTGACCAGCCAACGGCATAGGGAGGATCTTGCCTCATCCGACCACCATTTGTATCACTTTCTGCTAATGCCTCTTAAAACTGGAAAACCGACTTTTGAGGAGGCCTGTGAAAATCACTTGTCGGAATTTCGATAGTGATTGGTTAGTGCTTTGATGAGGAAAATTACGAAAGATTATCGATCTTAATGGAACATGTGATATAATTTCATTTAGTTCGTATAAATTACAGCAAAAATCTGCTTGAAATTTGCAGAAATGACGTCTTGAAATTTTTCCCTCACCTCAGTTGATAATTAAAAGTAAAGAAAGCTCTTTTAAAGTTTATTATAATTGAACTCTTTCCTGGCTATGATACCTCCTTTGCAAGTTACATAGGCACACTTCTCTTCTTGTCAATCAAAACAAAAATCATCGTTTTTCTTGCTACATACCTTCCCGGATATCATAATCTAGTTTATCGATTTCGTTGCAATTTGCTTGTGATATATATTTCAGAAGGTATAATGTGGCGTCGGTATGCGCAAGGTGCTAAAGTTTGCGTGTTTACAAGAGCAGCAGAAAGCTTGTAAAGAAATTTGAATCTAATAGCGAAAGAGCTACAAGAGAGCACACATTCAACCGGCTCGAATATAGCAGACAAAAAGTGTTCATAGGAATATTATACGTTGTCCACTTTTCTGTATATAAAAAAGAAAGGCAACGAATTTGCGTATTACGAGCTTAATAATTATAAGGAAAAGCATCGCTGAGGAACATGTCCACAAAATTGAAACTATTGAACCGGGCGGGGATGAAACCATTACATGGGACATGACTTTTTCTACTCACATTTAATTTTAATTCGCGGTTTATTGTCTGTCTGAACCGTGCCCCCGTTCTCATAACAATACCAAGAAAATCGATCTTTTCGTAGATAGAAATAGAATTATTATATATATACATATATATAACATATATATGCTATATATATAATATATATGTATATATATATAACAAATATTATACATATATATAATAGAAATATATATATATATATATATATATAAAATATATATGTATATATATAATATTTATAGGGATATCATAAGCTTGTTATTAACTCTAGATATATTTAAAAAGAAATTTATACTAACAGTGCTCACTAACAATTAATCGGCTATAAGTTAATAATATTATAGCGAACTGTATACCTAAATTTTCTTGTCCCATCTTAGAAAGAAGAACCTAACAAATCGCCGGCACCACAGAGGTTTACTTTAGATTTGCTTTATAAAATCAAGTACAATCACTGTAGTGGGCCATGGTGCAGTTAGTCATATAATGATTTTTCAAAATAGAGCAATATACGGCAAAAGATCGAAAGATTGGTTCAATCCAATAATTTTCAACAACGTTGGTCCTTGGGCCGAAACAGGCCTGTGCCCAAATTTCATCCAAATATCTGAAAAATGGTTGCCTGTTGAACATAAAACAGCAAGACGGACAGACGGACAGACAGACAGGCATATTTAACTCAAACAAAAAAGTGATTCTGCATCGATAATAAAAGCTGGGCCTATCTCAAGTCCTCCTGGGTATTGCATACATCCGCACAATCTTAATATACCCTTGTACCCCACGAAATGTGGAGTGTAATAATGTTTTAAAGTTAACTAGGAAACAAAGCGAGAAGAGTTGAAATGTGTGAGCAAAATCATGCAAGCAGAGACCTAACGTTTCTGACTAGAGTAAGAAAACAATGTTTAAGAAACCATTCTGTCGCTGTGTAACACATTAAGGTTGTTATAAATAAAGTCATTAACACACGACCCAATTAAAACGGAGTTACTTTGTACTTAATATAGTAGGGATTGGAAATAGAGCAAAGCCCATCAAAAAGCGTATTATCTTCAATAATTGATTTTCTATGAAAACATCACAAAGTTTCTTCACTGCGGCAAAGAAGATGTTAAAAGAATATTTTATTGCTTATGTGCATTATTAGTTAACCTTTTAAGGCGATTGTAATGAAGATAAATGTAATTTGGTTTAAATAATCCTTCAAGTTAATCATATCATATTTTCAACTACGGCAATGCATTAAACTAAATTATTTACTTTTCTTCAATGATTTCACTCTTCAGTGCTGGTTTTTTTCCACCTGCTTGGCTAATAGTTCTCCCTAAATAATTACTTTCTCAAAATCGAATATTATATGTAATTACTTTTGTGATCACTAGGGAACCATATGTTACAAAATCATTATGTAACTAATAGCGCTAGTAATAATGATATTAATTGATGTAATAAAGGGCATATATATGAGTTCACTATTGAAGGTTTTTCCTGCATTCTCAAGAAAATGTACGATGTAAGATAAGTCTGTGTAACGAAGTTTTTGTGCTTTTCATGTAAAAGCACACATGAACGGCAATAATCTCAACAAAGCGAATGACAGTGACGCCCCCTTTTCAGGGTAATAATATTTTTCAATCATTAATAACAGACTCCAAGTGAAATCTTATGAACTCTTAACTTAATATCTTATACTAAAAGCATAACGCCACAATAACAAGAGTTCCGTCGGTCTTGGAACGAATCTTAGATACTCCACTTTTAAAATGATTTTGCCCAGAACGTGTTAGCATTCAATCTCTCACCCAGTAGTCATGGCACTGTTCAATAAAGTGTAATCCTTTAAAGTTGATGGACGGACGGAAAAAGCTAAATGAAAACTATCTGTATTAAGGGTTTGATTCGAACAGTTCTGACCTACGTGCACGGCACTGTTTTCCATTGTGTCAGTTCTTAAGCCAAGGAAAGAGGCGAGAACTCAATTATTCTACCAAAGGTCACTAATAATTCACTACTAGCGAAGGTTTCGCCCGGAGGTTTTTTTAAAGATTTTTTGACATTTGCTTCTGAGTTTGGCAAACGAAAAGACGAAAACGATATACTTTCATATTTTTGTTATAAAAATCAATGAAATGAAACTTATTAATAAATATACGCACACATACTTATATGCATATAAATGTAATATAATAAATAGGGCATCATTGTCATCATCATCTCCGTCAACAACTTTAGCAACAACCCTAATCAATTTGATTTTATAGCTGAGCTGCTAAACACTGCAAACACAAACACTAACACTTTAAGTTTATGGCTTATACTTACGACGAATAAAATGTTTTTCTTACTAACCGCCAAATAATAATAAGAAAATAACAAGAATGTTGACTTGTGTAAGCGGGTATTGGTAGAAGTACACAGACAGTAACTTCTTGTACTACGAAGATATAGATAACGGTAACGACACCGACAACAATAGTAAACACATAACGTAAAGGACGTAAAGAGGTTTTTTCGTTTTTTTATGTCAAGTATTTAAAAGTTACTGTGAACGCATTAAAGATATTTTATAGCTGTTGGCTGTTAGCTGGTAACTACTATGGTAACTACTGTAATGAATTTAAGTAATTTTACGGTTACACTTTTATAACATTAGGAATAACGATTTGGACTATTGGAGAGTAAGTTCCTGACTAAGCTATAATTCAATCAGTTCTTCTGCTTGCCTCTTCATTTTTCGGTTAATAACAAACTGCAGAATAAGAAATCTTGGGAAAAAATCTTTTAATTAAACTAAATTTTGATGTTATTAGATCAAAATAGTTTACTGGAACGTTTAATGTAAGAGAAGAGAACAAACTGAAAGCAGTTCGTCAATTAAAGGCTGCAATAGACGACATTGATAGAGTTGTATCTTCCACTACTATATCGATATTGTTGTACATAGTACAACGAATTTCATTGACATGCTTAAGAAGGAATATTGGACTCATCTGGATTCACCTGGATTCAGAATACGTTCTTTCATTACATACAAAGATGATAGCAAATTATGATTTTAAAAAGTGAACCTTACTTCCGTCCTTGTACTACTAAATGTACAATCCTTTATTATCAAGCTATTAAAGGGCACGTAATAATTGTTTAGTATATGGCTCTCTTAACATTTATCATTATAATCATTTAGCAGATTCTTGAAAAATTGTTTGAAAAGTTTTTCCCCCTAAATACCCTGAAGTGTCGTAGAAAACCAAAAATTCTATATCATTAACATTTTGGCAGGTTTCGACTCCTTTCGGTCCTTGTTTTTGCGATTTTTACCTCACATCTCGTCATTATCATTGCATCTGCATGCAAAATAACGATTTTATTTTTTCGAAAGCAATGTGAACGTCATTAAGAAAGTTTCGCTTGAATGAGTTTCTTTGTCTGGATTTAACGAACTCGGCACTTCTTATGCTTAATATATTAAGGAAGCTCCCATACATTAGTCCAGCGGAGTGGCGAGTGACTTCTGCTAACAGGTGTGCACTCAATCAGTGGACTTCCGAAAACAAATAAGAAGAGCTTCTCGCTGTTAAACTTTACGAAAACTTATTCATGGCTATAAGCCTGTCTTCTTCAGTTCTATCAGCTTTCTGAAATAAAGAACAGAAAGTCTGAAGTCTGTGGTCACGAATGACACGTAAGTTGCTGTTAACAATGTTCTATATGACGAAATCTCTGAATGACTTAATTGGTAAAAATTTCAGAGCAAAAGGAAAAAATTGCATTCTTTTCTCAATTCTTTCGATAGTGAGATTAATTTAATTGCTTTATTATTCGGTTGTTTTGCAACATGATGTAGAATTTCAATGACAATCTCTTAAGCATTTTCATAAACATCATCAAAAACATTGTAGAAATACATTCTCACTGAATGCGAAGTCATGCTAAGTTTGTCATCCTATTAAAAGCTGCCCATGAAAAAGACATCAGAGCTATATATTTCATAAAATTGATATTTTGACTGTCGGTGGTAACATCTGCTAATTTTTTATTTTTATTTGTTTATTCGTTTGCCTTATTTTCAAAGTTCTTTACATGAATAACCATACATAAATACCCATGGTGTAGGGTATTTAATCGTAGTTCATAAGAAAACGAAAGAATTATGTTGTGTTCGTCTGAGGTCAAATTTTTTTAGCACTCTCTGCTAACTTGCCAGCAAGATCCAGCGAGTATGCAGCATGAGAGATATAATATATCGCAGTCATTATTGAAATCCTATAAGATCTTGCAGCACATTATGGGCAACTGCTTAGTGAGTAGGAATCACAAGCGTTTATTGCTCCTGGATGTCTTCTGTACACCTGTTCTCCGCTTAACAAGTTTAATTCCTACAGTAGTGTATGGAAACCGTGTAATACGAAATTTTTTTTGTTTTTGTTTAAGCAAAATAACATAATGACAGAAATTAAACATAGATGTATCCGTAAATCAAAAAAAATGTGCACTGCGCTGCATCCGGAACCTTATTCGCTTTGTCGCCAAAACGTATTGCACGATGTCTTACAATAAAGCAAATTTATGAAATGTATACCGTTTTGTAATTTTATTATGAAATCTCGTTCTATATGTGTGCACATGAATGAAAAAGTAGTTTAACTTTAAGTTTTTCTAAGAAACAACATTCAACATTATCGTGACGTAAAAGAATTGAAAATATATACAAAAAAAAAAAATAATTATGATCACAAAATTAATTTTTACCAAAAATACTACCACTAATGTATTTTTTCTCTCAAAGTTGGCTGAAATTGCTTTTGTTAACGATACAACGAAAAAAAAAGCAAAAATCAATTGAAAAAACACATATTCGGTCATTTCCTGCATCTCAGGGGCTTGTCTGTCGTTGGGTCGTGTTCTTGTTGTTGTCCGTCTGAGGATTGGAAGCATGTGCTTCGCTCTATTCCGACATAAGGGACTTAGTTACTAGGGGAATTAGAAAGAACGAGGTCGACTTTATTTTTAACGAAGCTCTCTCTGAAGACGTCTACGTGCAAAACTTAATCCGGTTTGCAAACTGGTGCTTTTGAGAGACGCACTGCGGTGCGCCTACGTAGTCGCAACGGAGTCTCTGAGTGGATTCCCCAACTTGCTTCTTTTTTTTTATTTTTTTTATTCTTCTTTTTTCTCAATCCTAACCAGTCTCACATTCCCACCCTTATGCCACCAGTCCGAGAGGTATGGACCTAACTGGTATGTAGCCATATGTTGCCCAATGTCTGACCTTAGACTTTCAAAACAATTAAGGTACCACGGGGGTCAGGTTGCCCAGAGGATCCCTTCTGCGAGGAATTGCTGGCTGCAGTTTTTGCTGCAGCAGAATTCTCGTAGCTGTGGGTCTTCTACCTGGCTGCTCGGAACGGCCCTTCGGGGAGTTTCGTGGTGGCTGTGGTTGCTCCCAAAATCGTGGGAACGTTAAATATTTGGGGTGTTAGATAGGCCTCGCCCCCGTCAGAGGAAAGGGCATGCCATACACATGTCCTTGATCAGGAACTGCTTGGGAGCCTCCCTACTCCCAGCGGGGCGTGAGTGATGTTTTCTCACCCCGTGTGCCATCGGGCACCGTAGCGTTAAGCCTCCACGGCAGGAACCTACGTAAACCCTCTGCCACATCTGTATTGAAACTGTATTTTACAAGTAACACGTCGGCTCGTGGTAAGTGTTGTCACTCTACTATATCAGCACCCATTATAGTGATGCGGTTCATTGCAATAAGGTTTGAGCCCGCGAACAACACCGACTTGCTGTTTGTGACTCTTATCTACTCGTCTATGCGACAGTCTTGTGTGCTTTTCGAAACAAGTTAAAATCGAAATTAAACTTTTAAACTTAAACTCTCATAGGGTTGAGGTTTTTATTTAAGGCAAAGAGAAAACTTATCGATTTTTCCCTGATTGCGCTCCTTTGATTCAGATCAGCTAAAATTTTGATATCAGGTGAACCAAAATCCACGCATGTAAGGCGTGTGGCACGTTCTTGGTGAAGGCACACATCGTTCTTGCAATTTATGGTATCATGTACCATCATCATGTTATTGCCTAACGGGCAGCAGTTTCGAAGAAGAGTGCTCCGATGATGCCTCCAGCCAACAAATCTCACCAAGCAGTCACACTTTACGGACGCGTTCGTCTCTCAGCAATCACTCGCGGATTTACCGAAACCGGAATACGAAAATTTTGTGGATTAAAGAAATCAAGATAGCTGAAGATGATTTTGTTTGATCGAAATCTGCATTTGTGGTAATTTTTCCTCAATTTTTAATTGCCGTGTAGCTCTCCGTTTTTTTGGTTGGCAACGCTTTGCATGAGGCGCCCTGTATAACCAGACAACAATTTTCTATTTCTGAATGATTTTATTACTTTTTTGGCTAAAGTGCCGCTTCTATGCGCATCAACCAGCGAACTTGCTAGAGTCACTCGTTTGGTGTCGTTTCTGCTTTAGATCCATTGATGTGGTTTTTTAAATCTGAACAGATTAGAATAAAAAGTGAAAATATAAAATCAAATGTTTTTTGTTCAGCGTTATTTTTAGCTCGTGGTCTTGATTTCAAACGAAGAACGATTAAATTGGTTGCTTACGCTAGTGATCTTGATTTCAAGCGAAGGTGGACTAAATTGGTTGTGCTACGCGGTACTTACGAATTTCGAAAATACCTTCGACAGTCAAAAATCTTGCAAATGTAATCCGTTTACATCTTATTGTAAAACTGAACAAACTTAGAAAGAAAATTTAATTTATTGTAAAAAGAGCTCGAATATGTATAAAAAAAGTAAAAAAAACTAATTGTACAACTAACTCATGGCAATTGTGTCGTAGATACGCCCTAAAGTGAATGTAGTCTTTTTTACTTCTCTTCTATAAATAATTTGCAGATTTATATCATTTTATTTAAAAGAATATGAAAAGAGAGCACAAAAAAGAAACGAAACGAACAGAAGGGCAAGTTGTAAAACAATGAATTATTTTATAATTTCGAATGGAGAAGAGATTGTAACGATTATACAAGTGACACTCATTCATCACTGTAGCAGAATTGAGTATTTAACAATGTTGAATGATGTTTTTGTTCGCACACTGCTTTTCTTACATACATATACATGAATACATACATACATACATACATACATATGTATATACACACACACACACAGGCACCCAAAGATGACATTGACATTTTGAATAATGGCCATTATTTATAAAAGCCAAGAAGAAGGAGACAGAACAGAATCCAAGAAACAAAAAAATAAAAAAAAAAAATACAACAAAAACAAAAATGCAAAGAAAAATAAATAAAACGTAACAACAGCAAATGTTTTAACAACGTTACAAAATCTTTGCCAAAGCACTATGAAACTGTTAAACAACAGACTGTAAAACAATAGTAAATGCACAGCGTGACAGAGACAAGAAAATTGTTTCAGTTAAATAGGAAAAAGTATGCTTATGCTCTTTACATATACATGTATACATGTATATATATGTATATATATATAAAAAGTTGATGGTTTTGAAAAATTTTTCTATTTGAGGAGAGAAATTAAATTTGATGTTAAAACACTAGCAACGATACCGAATGACAATGACACTCCGACACATTGCTATGATGATAATATCAACAATTATGTGCATATATGTTGCAGGCATGTTTAATATGCACACAAATCCATATGCATGTAAGCTTTTTTCTACGTTACGTATATCGTATGTATACCTAAACAAAATTTGCAACAAAAAAAAATAAATAAATAAATAAATAAAAGCAAAAAGAAAAAAAAAAAGAAACTTTAGTTTGAAATAAAACCAAATAGAAAAGATAGCAGAAGTGGAAAAGGGAGCAAGTGGTTGCTCAAGCATGCAGACTCATTTTCTATGATAATATAACGTAAATGACAATTTCACACATCTACACGTATTCTGCACATATCACAAACATCTACAGTGATGCTGGCACTACTGCTTTATATACATATTTATACAGATACACACTTATATAAAACTTAAAGCTTGAAGCACTCCAAAAAAAAAAGAGAAAAAAAAGCACAAAAGAAATGTTGCTCAAGAAAATATAGAAAACGTATAAGAAAAAAGCAATAGAAGAAACAAAAGAAAAAAAAAATGAAATAAAATAACTTTTTGTTATGCAAAATAGAAAAGGTTTCCACTCTTCTTAACACTCAGCTCAAAGTTGTCAACAACTTAAGAAACGTTACATGTTTTATGATTGTCGAGTGAATGACTGTTGTTGTAAATGTGTTAAACATATTACTATTATTATTATTATTATTATT
>KK500067.1:235345-310112 GCA_000688715.1 Glossina pallidipes
CCCGACTATAATGTTCTTATTTATTTTTAGTTTTAATAGCTTAGTATAGTATCGAAGAATGTGTTGATGCAGCCATGCTTGCAGTTGACTCTGCTGCTAGCAGAATGCAGACCAGCGGCGTCATATTCAAAATATATCGCTTTCGTATTTCTTTCTTCTTTCCATGTTATGGTGTATGATTTCTTTCAACCTAGTTTTAGCGGTGATAAGCGACGACATCCATTCGTTTCATCCTCAAATCGTTTGTATTACTTACTCTTATAAATTTCGTAGTGCAATTATATATTAAACAATTTCTTGTGATTATGCGAGGAAAGTTTTAAAGAGGACGTTGGCTAGACCTGTGATATGTTCCATCTGGACCTATTATACTTTGGCTTTATGAAACTCTTGAAATTATCGCAGTGAAGTGTACACGCCGTGATATTTGTACTCTCCAAGTGGGTGATGTCTTGCCAGAAATGCCCCTCTCGTGAACTTTTTGGCTTCATTCGGAAGATAGTGCTGCTGATTCGTGACGATGCATAAACGATGGATGTATTATGACGCGCAAAATGTGACGAAGAGATTATGTAAACCGTTAACACCGACGAAGATATCAATGCCGCCTTCATTTGAAAGATCAGCTCGTTATAGCGTATTATGCCCCGCTCCATTGAATCAAACGCATCAAATATTATGAATAACTAATGCAACTAAAAAACGCATCATGCCAAAAGTCAGGATATTGTGATTTGTCATCGTAATCAAATTCGTCATCAATATTGAATCGCAGTCCGCTGTATTAAGCTGACAATACTTCTTCTGATCTGATCTCTAAAGTTCATTTTACACGATCGATTTTCGCAGAAAAACTAACTACCAATGCACACAAAAGGTATCAATTTAATGATGAATCTAACCATCACAAGAGACCGCATTTTCCAAATTCTCGTTTCTTTTAATTCGAGTTGTAACAGTGTATCTTTGACAACCATTGCAACATGTGATCGAGTGGTGCCAGAGGATGACTTTGCGTGTGTTACCCGCTTTTGCTGTTCGCTTTTTCAACAATACGTCGTTTAGTTCATTCAGTTGAAATCGATAGACCTCTGCACTAACACTTTTATTCGATTTTATCAGTAATATTCCACTTCGATGAGGATGTGAATAGATCTCCTGGACTAACCCATAACTATTTGCGATCGAAATTGTCGCAATAACTCGGCTTCCGCTTCCATCGCCAGTCACAATACACCAGAGAAAAGCCTTCTTTTTTCATTTTCTTAGCATTTTCAGTCATTTCTGCTTCGATACTATCGCACGTAAGGGTCTAGAAACAGTTGTTTCATCAACTGCCAAGCTGTGTGAAAATTTTGTGAGCGTTTGACTTGGGTCTTCATCCGCAAAGTTTTGCATTCATTGTGTTCCAAGTTTTTTTTGGTACTCTAGTTCGTTCTCTGTCATTGACATCGAAATCATCACTGTTCAACCGTTACAGCCAAAACCGATCATTGGGATATGATGGAGCAGCATCATCATAAACTAAGAAGCTTGTGTTAGTGCAAAATTGGTGTTGAAGAATTTTAATATTGTCACTTCTGTTTCGGAACAAGTTATTTCATACCAAGTGACTCAAACTTGGACAAGCAAAACGCAAGCACCACTTTTACGACCGCTGATCAATAAAAATGCCAAAATAATTAATTAATTCAGTGTTAAGTAGTGTAACTAATACAACTTTGGAAACTAGAAGTTGGAAGTAAGTGTACTTTCATAATAAATTTCACTGTTGGTTATTTAATATCTCTTTGTTATATCCTGCAATACATGTGGTACAAGAGTTTATTAGGTGCGGCGCAGTCGCCAGGTGCGGCGCTGCAGTTAGGCTTCTAAAACTCTTTGATGAGCTTCCGCTGCAAACTTCTTCGAATCAAACAACAAAAGTAATGATTGTCGAAACGCGTTGTTTGAGCTTTGGGTATTTGGCGCATGTGTGCACTGAATAACTCAATGACACTAAATGGAAAACTGTTATTTTACGTAGAGAAAGGTGAAAATCGTCGAATTTAGTCGTTGTGTGTACTTCCCTTTATTTATCATTTTCAACATTGAAGATATCCCTGATCAGAGTGAACGCAAGCACCCACTGAAATGAGCTTATTTTAAATGGTTTTACTATATTTTTCAATGTCTACCACTAAGATCTCTGCGTTTCTGTTTAGCTTAAGCTAAAGAATCAATTTTCGTTTTTCTGTCATGTTCTTGGCCCTTCAAAGTCTGAGTGCAGTCGTTCGAAAGAAATTATCTTGCGTCGGAAATGTAGTCAACTATGTGTGATTCTCGACTGGTTTGAAGCTCACATACCATTATGCGCCTGTTTCCTGCCTTTCGCTTAGCATAAACACATGACCTCACTTGCAGTTCTTGCTTGTGTCTGTGCTTTATTTACTTCTTACTATTGTTTGTTAATTCCATTTAATCGTTTGTTTCGTTTCTTTAAACGATCTTTTCATTCGTTCTGTTTTGTAACGGATGTTGAATCGACATCTCTCACATACATATTTCTCCAAACATTGCCTTTACCAACATTGATTTCGCCCTTTAGAAATTACATACAGAAAAACAAGATTTGAAAAGAAAAACATACCGACCTGTCTGTTAACTGCAAGGATTACACTTTTTCAATGTTCACTACTGAAGGTTTGTTAACACTTCAAATGCTTTGAAAATATGCATTTCTTAGTTAACCTCCGGCCGATTATCGTCTACGAAAACTTTAAAACCAACAAAAGTAATCTCATTAGAAGACTTGTATACCGTTCAGACAAGCGGCTGACACATGCAGCAAATAGGAGAATTATCGTCCGAACTGCCGTTACAGTAGGATAAAAACACAGCCTAACAATTTTAAATCAATGTATGTATGTATGTGATACACTTATTACGGGAATGAAAATAACAGTAAATATTAAAAAAGAGTACGAAATATTTAACAAATCGTAACAGTTGTCATGTTATCCTTGTGTTGTGCAATCGTGCAAAACCTCTCATGGTCAGCATATAGTTAAGCTGCCACGTGCATTCCAGATTAAATTTATGGTATATAACTATAGTCTATCGCTGGCTGGTAAGCTTAGTAGCAGTAGATTTAACCATCATTCACTAAAAAATCAGTTCCCGCTTGTTAGTCGAAAACCGATAAAACTACGTCATCAGCATGAATTAAGAATTTCGTAGCCAGTAGCAATGACGTTGTTATCGTCAGTGCTAGTTATGTTTTGTGAAAAGAATTGTAGTTTATTTTGAGGCTTGAGGCCTTGACTAATGACTGTTACGCTAACTAATATATTTTAGTAAAGCTATCTGTTAGTTCAAATGAAGCAAAATTTCTACTTCAATTTGCAGAAATTTAAGAAATTTAAAAACGGAATCAATTGACAGATATTTGAATGACGATATCATCGAAGCAGAGAAATGGTCAGGCGGGCAATCAGTCAAGCCGATGGAATTTGCAAGTGCAAAGTCAAATTTACGTGTTGGTCGACCGAATACATTGATTAAAGAATTCCGTGAATATATTCATCAGCTACGATACGCACTACGTCATAAGGAATGATTTAAAGTGTACTTTCTTCGTTCGAAAAGGGTGGAGAGACAGAGGAACAGTCTTACCGAAATGCCTCTAACAACTTTGATGCAGTACTTATATGAATTAGGGCTATATGGACCAGAAGATGGATATCTGTATGTGTTTTAACGGATGCACCTGGCATGTGCCTTAATCAGACGGGTTGCGGTTGCCATTGGCAACCAATTTAGTTGATTGAGGGCCCCTCAGGGAGAGAGACAATTCTCATTGAAGGGGGCCTCAGTACCCTGAAGATGGACCAGAGGACAGTATACAGATTTCATAAGGCTCATGGAAAGCGCACAAGACTAGGGTTTTCTTAGAGGGCGAAGACAAAGAACTTTAAATTGTAAGCGTTGTCGTAGGACACCTTCCAACCAAGGAATAGCCGTCTAGTCTTTTATAATACAACGCCCAAGCTTAATACAATTTGCCTGGTAGCTTTCATAAAACTCTCGAATTTTCATCATCAGGACTGAAACATATCCTGGGAAAAAATTCGCCCAACCGGAGTGGTAAACTTTGCTATTTATCATAGCGTCTTCAAACACTTGCAATAGCTATGGGAACACTTGTTCCGTATTATCACTTAATTAGATGATGCTTGACTATGCTGTATGGTAATCGCATCTTAAACAAAGTTTATTTTCATATAATAAAATAAATCTCATTTAATCTAAAATCTCTTTACCAGAATTTGAATTTAAAAAAAATTTTGTTTGTAGTAGTATTAGTACTTGTAGTAATACAAGTAGTACTATTAGTATTAGTACTAGTGTTTCTCTTTTTGTATTTTAAAATTGTGTTCTTATAAAAAAACAGCTTACTACACTAATACGTACTTAATTTTAAAATCCAAGTGATGAGTAGGTATCCTTATTACTCAACATATTATATTATATTTTATATGCTTAAAAACATATTGAATATAAAGTCAGATTAAAAATTGAAAGGGGGATAAAAAGAAAGGAAAAAAAAAATAAAAAAAATTAACTTTATTTAAAAAACATAAAGAAAAAAAAAAATTAAAAAACAAGCTTTAAAAAAAGGTAAAAATGTATATCATGGAAAAGTTGGACCTTCAAAGACACATTGGAGGGAAAATTAAAGAAAAAACAAGTAAGAACGTTATACTCGGGCAAGGCCCACTAGTATATGCCCTACATCTCTTCACCTAATCCAGTCCTTCACTTGTTTTGGAATAATAAAGCAAAAGTTACACAATGGTCTCCAAAAAATCAGACCTATATGGTCCAAACTCGGTAAGGTTGATTTCTTTGTCAATTTACTCTCATGAACTGATTTTCACCATAAAATATTAAAAATTATATCATTTTACTATATATAGACTCACTTTTCGTAGAAACGGCTATATGAGAGTAGGTTCACAGAGAATGACCAAATACTATTGCAGAGCAAATTTTGATCAGAAATTTTGAAAATTGCAATTGTTTTCCATTCAATACAGCGCCGTGTAAAGAATGGTCGAAAAGGTCGTCTTTGAGTCAAAGAAAGTCATATTTACAAGGAGGGACGACAGGCCGGTAGACACGCAGATGGATAGACAGACTTAGATCGGTATAAAAAAAGATGGGTCTCTCTGGGCCCTTCTGCTCGCTCCACACGCAGCACAGCTTCTCTCTTAACCCTCACTTAATTCTTCCATTATATCCAAGAAATATATGAAATAAACAAAATTAAAGTATTTGTGAGAATTCGTCTTCGTGGTACAGTTGCAACACAACAATGTTTTCTAAAGAAGGTTCCTTCCAATCTAAAATTGCGAACAAATTCTTACAATAAAGAGCTTTCTGTTTAATTGGCTAAGCTCTTTCTCTATTAGAAGAATCGCATTCGGAACAACTAATCTTACGTACATTTTAATATCAATTACAGAACGAAATCTCAATTTAATATATTTCTTTATTGTATTTACTATATCCTATATCCAATTGGCTTTTCAAAAATAGGGCCGATAGCCTATGTTGCTAGTGCTCAATTTCCCTTCTTTTAGGTCGAGTATTTATTTTATTGTAATAATAATAAGTAAAAATGCTACAGTGAATTATGGCCCACCATTACATACCCTACACTACCCTAAAGTTATTCACAGAACGTCTTTTCATAGTAAGGCATCATAAGGAAAGTGGTCGAAAATCTGGCCCAACCCAAATCATTTTCAATATCCTTCGCCCGTGGGCTACGGTAGGTCGGTGCACCAAATTTCATGAAAATTTTCTGAAGATTGCGGTCTGTGGATTAAGCACAATCAAACAAACTGGGCAGATGGACAGACACACTTTGATCGATTTAAAAAGTGCTTCTGTTTCAGAAGTGATTAATAATGATGGTAAGAGATCGGTCTATTCCGTCCGCCTGCTCTATACGTCTGCGTAAGCTTAACATGCCATAGTACTACAGGTGATGTAAGCTAAGACAAATATTTATTATTACGATTTTACATTTATTTTCAATGTTTATCCACCTGAGTGGCGAAATAGGCAACGAGTCTCGACTAACAACTCAATAATCGTAAGTTCACATCTCAGGAGTTTTCTGTAAGGTCGATAGCCTTAGATGCTAGTAACTTTAGTCCTAAAATTTTAGTCTTAGCTTAAGTCTTAGACTTCGGGTTTAAGATAATCGGGTTTAAGGTAATTTGCAATTTTCGTTCAATAAAGTGAAAAGGAAGGAAAGAGGTATTCGGAACAATTAAAATTTGAAAAATTAAAGACTTTTTCGTTTTTCTAGCTTGGTTTAAGGCGCTTTATCAAAACACGCCGTACATGCAAAGTATTGATTGCATTATTTCTTGAGATGACAGTTAAATCCTAACTTAAAGTAAATGCACACAATTCGCCTAAAAAGTCGTATACAACTTCCATAGTTGTTTGGCATAAGAACTCGCTGAACTTTAAATAAATTAAAAACGAAAATGCGAACAGAAACTTTTGGTTTCGTTTTTCACTTTACTTTTTCCTTTTCTTTTTGCTCATTCTTTCTTTACACATTGTTTCACTATTTCATTGCTTAAAAAAAAAAAGGTTACAAGTTCACTTTTTTACGCGTTGTGCTGATAAAAGTTCAAGACTTGGTGTATGGCTAACTTACAAGCGTAATATCGAGTTAACTTATAAATTTCTTAAAAAACTGCTTTCGAGGGCATCGAATGAGAATAAAGAAGAGGAAATAAGCCAAAAGAAATTACTTAAAATTATTACTGAATTTATATTGTAACGTGTTTATGTATATATATATACTGTAATATATATATATATATATGTACCGTAAATAAAGTCACAGGAATAACAACTTATGCGTATATATCTTAATGTATGTACAAACTTGGACTTTATACTGACTACTTAGTTAAAGAAAATGTAGGGTGAGCTGCTGAGAAATGGCATGAAAATGAAAAGCACAAAAAAAAAAAAAAGAAAAATCGGAAAAATGTGCACAAATAACCATACGCGCACATGTACACGCAAGCACACATACAAATACATAATAAATGCAAAAAACAAGTTTCAAATTGTAATTAGTTTTTGTGGCTTCAAGGCTACAAAAGTCCATATAAGGGGAAGAACGATAAAGAGATTCAGCAGCCAAAGCAGAATAAGAAAACTAAACTTAAGCATAGTCTGGTTTTTGCAACCAGCAAAGAAGGATAGCAAAGCACTAAGTTTGCTATGTCGTTAGTAACACTTTAGAATTCGGGGAGCTCCGGCGTAGGTCCATAAATCTCCTCTATGTACTAATAAGTTTTCTACTTTGTAAAAATGAAGATAAAACAAATGAAAAAATGAAATTTTTAAAGCTTTACGATATATTTATTCGTACGCTCGCGAGACGCTTAATAAATGATTATTATGACCCTGGACGACCGGAGCCAAAACATAGTACAACTCTGTACGTAAAAAAGCATAGTCGCCTCATAACCGAGCTGATGAGAGTCGGTATTCACAAGCGATTTGACTATACCTGGCAGTAGTGAAGTGAGTAAAAACGTGAAACTTATCGAATGGGGCACATATCCGCAAGGCTGCGGCCAGTCCTTATCTCATTCTCTTTCCCCATTTGTTTTTGACTTCCACTTTGTTAAACGTGTACTTGATTCTTCGGATTCATATCAAGTAAATAGCAATGTTACGATAGGGTTTTATAGTTTACCCATGCAGCTGATACTACGTCTGTACAGGTTTGAGCCTCGTGAAAAGCCTCGGCGAAAGTGGCTCTGATGGGTCATTCCCACCAACAAAAAGAATTAAAGCAATTCGTTCAAAGCTTCTATAGCTTTATTATTAAGCCCTTGGCTTGTAGAAGCATTAGTTTAATTCTTATGCCTTCTCGTCAACTACCGGACTTGTGCGAACTTAAGAATACTCGTTAGCCTCCGGCACGAGTTTTCTTGCAATGTTCATGTTAGTTCCACTAATTTCGTTGTATTTGCAAAAAATCATCGTTCATCTCCGTATGTTCAAAGCATTCGTAATCCATTTCCTAACTCGATTCGAACCTCTTTGCTTAGAGTGAAATAGTCAATCAGATACAGCTTAAGGTGCAATGTGCTAGCCTTCTACACTGGCTCAGTGTTCTTTTTTTCTTTTTTTTTTTTGAAGAATAGTAACATGGTTACATGCCGTCATTTGCGCCTAAAGCGTACGACCAAATAATGTAGAATTAATAAAAAAAAAAAAAGAAAAAAAGGGAAAACAACTAGAAATGCTTACAGCTGCGTATACATTTTATTCTCCTTTTTTTTTGTAAAAGATTACAACGGGAGATGTACACTGGCGAAAAATAGACAATAAGCTCTTGAGTACAAGCCGATGAATTCTTCATTTTCATAAAAATTCATTAAATTATATTTATGCCCTATGCCAAGGGCAAATCAGCTTTTCGTTACACTTTACCTCAATACAGTTAATGTTCCCTTTGAATAATTTTATAGCCGGCACGATGAGTTTCAACGGTATAATAAGCTTTTCCGAATGTATGCAACACTAACTTAAGACATACTCACCTCTTATTAAACCAACCAATTCAGCATCACTTTCCATATTGATTTAAAATTGTCTGTCTGTCTATCCATTCGTCTGTCTGGTTATCTCGTTTTCTTGTGTTCATCCTCACTGTTGAGATATTTCGACGAAATAAACGGCGAACTCATTTGAAAATGGTTCGGACCGGACCGGACCCTAACATGTTTTCGTCCTCTTTCCATATAATGCTTTATTTGCAAACAAACTGCAGGGTGGTGCAGGGTATTTAATGATTGGCCATGACCCACTATAGTGTTCTTACTTGTTTTTTGTATATCATAATCAGCTATCCATCCCTAGAAAAGAACTCGTTATTTATAAATTCTAAGCATCCTTTGTCTAATATAAATGTATATGTGCGCCGCGTGTGTGTGGCCGTATCTTTGTTCGTATTATAATTTTCAGCCTTCTTTGTAGAATTTTTTTCCGGCAGTTTTTTCGCATATGTTTCACATACAACAGTTCTAACGTCGGCTCTGTCAGAGAAATCTCATTAAAATCTACTGAGAAATCTCTACAGTTGTAGTGTGGAAAAAACACGTATATATATACATATATATAAATATCTATGCAAAGAAACTGGAATTGAAAAAAAAAAAAAAACAAAACCGGAAATTAAATAAACACAAATGAAAATACAACAGTTAGAATATTAAACCTACATGTGGATACTAAGCATGGAAAGTGCATTAAATGTGACAAGTGATTGTAAGGCATTGAAAAATGCTTGAAGGTCCCAATAAGTTTGTTGTAGAATTGATTTACCTCCTTCTATATATCTGTCTATCCATCAATTCTTCTCTCAGACTCTCTGCCTGCCTCCTGAAGATTTAAAAAGAAGCATTTTCTTTCTATTCATTACATTATCCTTTCTCTGCTACTTTTGGAAGAAAAATCGCTGGATGGATTCGCCCCCAAAATTCTAGTATTATTTTCTTAGACCTTTGAGTTTAGTTTTAAGTTTTTCTTTAACAAAAGCTCCCTGTCAAGTTTGAAGAGTAGCTAATTGTGACTAGAGCTCCACTCAGGAAACTGAGCAAAAAAACCAGTAAGAACACTGTAGTAGGCCTAGGCCGACTATTAGATACCTTACATCACTTCGTCTAATAAAGTTATTCATTCATCTTGGTAATCATTAATCAAAACTTTTCACGGAAGCTTGGAGAAATGCTTACAAACAGTAGTGTGCAAAAGATAGACCTGCATAGTCCAAATTCAGTTAGGTTGCTGTGTATGTCAATTTACTATTATGAACCAATTTTCACCATAAAATATTAAAAATAATATCGCTGTACTACATAAAAAAGGTTCAGTTATCGTAGGAACAGTCACATGAGAGAATTCAAAAAAATGTCAAGTACCTATTGAGAATGAGGAAATATAATTGTAGAGCGAGTTTTGTCGAGAAATTTTGAAAATTGCAATTTCTTTTAATACAGCGTTTCGCAAACCGTTTTCAATAGCATTCGTCCTTGGGTCAAAGCATGTCATCATGTATCAAAGTTCATCAAAATATCTCACAAATTGCTAAATGTCGCTTGGACACAAATTTTCATGGGCAGACATTTGACGGATAGGCAAACTGACTGACAGAGAGACAGAGAGCAAACGGACAGACAAGCTTAGATCAATTTAGAAAATGATTTTGAATCGATCGGTACATTAACACTTCGCTCTGTCTATCTTAAACCTTTCCACGTGTTACGTACGTCCGCACAAAATTTGTATACACTGTACCACAAGTAGCGGAGGATATAAAAATGAAAATGCAATCACCCTTCCTCGATAGAAGTAAAAGAATTCTTACATAAATTGTATTGTATTTATCTTGTTAGCATGCCACTCATGCCCCATAACATAAGTGTATTGAGTGACATGCAAGAAAATTACAACACATCTTATAAATCTAATTAATCAAAATTTACCTTAAGGCGAACTGTTGTGATGTATCTTTTAAAAAAGGAGCTTGCAATTAATTATTTTATAAAAATTTCTCTTTAAATTATTGTTATTTCTATTCTCTACATCTAAAGGACTTGATAGACTTGCGATGTCGTTATCACGTATTCTGATGTTTTTCGTAAAATTAGTTGCATAACTTTATGTTTGTAACAAGAACAAATTGTTTCTTCTTTTCAATTGGAGTTTCTTCTACACTCTTCTTTGTCGATCTAATTAATTTGTTTCCTTCAAAATTCTCTTCCATTTGATCCTGATGATCTAAACTAATTAAAAATATGTTTAATACAAGTCGAGCCTTAGTAAAATATAGCATTTCGTTGTGACCTTTAAAAGCAGGTACATCGAGATTATTTACTAATTTGTTTCTTAAAAGATGCGAACATTGTTTCACATTGTTACGAATTTCCGCTAATCTCGATACGGTCTGTATCACTAGATCGTGGATATTATTTTCAAGAGAAATGCACTTCAGAATTCTTTTAACTCAAAATTTCTTTATTTGCAATCTATTCTTTAAGGCCAGGAATATTTACATTTCACATTGGCAACACTCTCGTCTTCTCAAGTTTAATATTCTTGTCCGACTCAATGTTCTCGTACGACTAACTCTGCCTTCCGAAAATAGTCTACTTATATACATATTCACAAGCATGTTACAATCACCTAACTTCATGACTTCACTTTTAATCCGTCAACCTGCTTTTCTGCTAATCGTGTCCCTCGGCGGGCAGCTCTATGACACTCCGCGCATGATCGCCTGGGTTTTTCCATGTCTGTTTTTCTGCTAATCTTGATCGTCGGCCGGCAGCTGGATGACGCGCCGCGAATATGCACCAAGGAATTTACTTGGGAAAAATCATTAACTGGATTTGGAATTTTCGTAACAATATATTATTGCCGCTAACTATTCTTAATTGAGGGCAAAGTTGTTAATCGTAATGTCTCGGGAATATTTACATATCTCAAAAAGGGGGAAATTGTCCACAGTTTGGATTCCCCAGTTTGAATTCCCCATATGTTAAAGTGAAACATTTTCTCGCAGAAACGGTGTGGCACGGACAGTTATATATATATTACGATTATAATTACAAATTATTTATAATTATATACATATATATATGTAACATTTTGTAGAACCGAAAAGCGCCGAAACCAGGGAAATTAAATAGATTTCATTCGATTCGATTTAGCTAACGTCGAATGAAAATACACTATGAACTTTCGGTAGATGTGGAAATGAAATGAAAACTCAATCGTTGCTTTCCGCCGAATTCACTTTCTTGATAAAAAGGAAAAATGAGCAGTAGATAAATTATGGGACGATAAGCTGACTGACTGATCGTATAAAAATATGTGATTCTTATATAGATAGAGAAACTCTTGAATAAATTATAGATTAAATGGAAATCAGAAAGATGTATGTAAGATTTAATTTGCAAAAGAAAATAGCGGAGTGAAGCAACAACAAAATTCATGAATTTCATAGAAAACATTTTTTTGTAATAGGATTTGAGAACACACAGCTGTACAATGAAACTAATTAACTGCATTTGCTGTAACATAACTTACACATTGACGTCAAATAATATGTTGATTAAAGGAAAATAAATTGACAGAGAATCAATTATAATGTAGAAGACATACGCCTGAGGCACCGAATTACCTAGGAATTACCCCAGCATCACTACTACCACCACTAACGGCACATATTCTTACCATTTTTATTATGTTACTGTTGTTATTGTTATTATTATTATTATTATTATTATTATTATTATTATTATTCTTTGTTATCTCTCTTTCTTTGAAAAGTTACTTATAACTACATATATACAAAATTATATAACTCAAAGCATATATAGCATCTGTATATATAAAGTCTCAATTTTGTTGGTAATGTGTTTATTTAAACTCAGCCATTAATTGTCTTACGATCTTGGAGGTTTGTAAAGCGTTGGGTTTAGGGCCAGATCTTCTAGATCTTTTTTTAAGGTTCTTGGTACAATGCCTGTAGACGATTGGTAAAGTTTTTATCCTTTCAACTTTGCCTTGTCGCTCTGTCAATGTTATCAATGGTGTGTTTATATATTTCTTCTGAGTACTTTTTGGTTACATTCTCGTCGTTTGTTGTCAACGCATTAATAACTTGTACGCTTTTTTCTTTTTTGTCAGCCGACAGGCCTATTGTGGAGTACCGATTCTTCAGTTAAGATTGTTCGATCCGGGTATAATTTGAATACTTTGCGTTCTATAACATTTTTCGGGTTATATTTGGAATATGGAAGATCTGCTGTAATGTTATACTTTTCTAAAAGAGCCAAATGTATTATTTTCCCTCCAGGGTCGTGGCTATGCTTTGTACGCTCTGTTTGCGAAATATATGTATCCTGATGTGATATGCTTTATAATCTTAATCATTCTACATCTGCATCGGTCATTTTGTATAGTAGAGTCCTTTACTATTGATTTTTGATCATTTGTTGTGCTTATTATTATTATTTACTTTTATTTTTTTTATTAATAATCACAAGTAAGAAAATTATATTCGATCGGGACCGAATCTTTTATACCCATTATCGTTATCCCAAAAAAGATAAAAACAGGAAAAGAACTACATTTTCATGCTCCATAATACGGATTGGATGGGTAAGGATGGAATATGATGTTTCCTATTTTCAAAATAAATTTTTTGTTGCATAAGCTTGCGGGTATTGCGGGCGTGTCCTGTGAAAAGTCTAAGTCCCTCCCAAATCGTTTTGCAAATTTGTAGGCGATATATTGATTTTCGCTAACGGGAGAATGTTTAAGACAAATACCATACAGTTGCTTAGGCAGACAGATGGACAAACGAACAAACGGACACGTTTATATGCAGTTCAAATTTGAAACTGGTCAAGAATTTATATAATTTGTGGAGTTTTTGAAGCATGTTTCTGTCCTCTTTCAAAGGTATTGACAAAAAAAGTTGAATTTTGATACGCTAGAATATTGGGTAGCCATGGCCCATGGAATATGCGTTCAAAGTTTTGTACATTTATCGGTAAAGTTTATGAGTAATGAACAAAAAACAAATATTTCATTCCGTTGAAAAACAGACGCGAACTGTACATATGTCCTTTGACCGATTTGGGCCATTTTCCATACCAATTTGCATGCAGAAACTTCCAATGTTTCTGTCAAATTTAAAGTCGAGAGTTTCATTTTTGCGGCCAGGAGAATGTTTACAACAGGCATTACACAAATGGACAGCAACACAGACGGACAGACGGGCATGCTTAAATCGATTTAGAATTTGATGCTGATATATATCAAGAATATACACATTTTGTGTGGTCTCTGGTGCTTCTTTCTGGGATTGCAAACATTTTGGCAAAAAGAACATAACTCACATCCTTCGGTGCTGGGTATAAAAGCAATTATTTAAATTTCTTAGCATTCTTTCACTATAAAATTAACTCGCCCCTGGTTATAATATTTTACTAAAAGTCTAACAGTTGTTGCGTCTCTTTGCTCAATTACCTGAGTCGTGAATTTTTTTTTTAAGCTCTTAATATATTTTCGAAAACTTTTTTTTACTTACGAGCGTCCACTAAAATGTGATGTGGCAAGTGTATGCCACATCATAGGCCGAACAAGGATTTTCCGAGCAAGAACAAGGTAGATTTCCGCTACCCTATTATTATTGTTGTTATTTGTTGTTGCTGTTATTAGGCAGAAAAATAGGTTCTGTGTATCTGTTTTGTTATAATGAAAAAATACTTCTTACAGATATATTTATCATTATTACGAATGACCTTTTACTTCATAACACAGTTACGGATGCCTTCACAATAAAAACTTCATAGTTTCAAGCCCGAGTAGTAAATCTCCAACTACTGTAAAGTAGTGATCTGTTAAATATAACAGCATTGATCCGAAGCAGTGATAATCAAAACGAATCAGATGTAGAGAGTAAGTCGTAATCGCACGATTTTCCCAGCTCAAGATGAAGCTCAACGCTTAGGCTGCTTTTGCTGCCTGTGGACGCAGATTGTCATGGAGCAAAAACACTTTTCGAGTTTTTTTTTTTGGTCGTAAATGGTTTCTTCCCTCTAGCGCATCCGCTAATTTCATTGGTTAGACTTGATATCGTTCAAATATAACATTTCCTCTAGGCTTTAGTAGCACGTAGGAGGTGATGCATTTCGAGCTCCACCAAACGGAGCTCCAGAGCCTTCACCATCATTTAAACGTCGTTTTTTCCCCATCCATCTCTTTACACTTTGACGTACACTGAACGACAGTTTCTAAACACACTGAACATATAATAAAAAAAAAGAAAAATACTAAGCCATTTGCATATGAGCGTTTTTGATTATATTATAATTAATTTACTGTTTTAAGCCTAATTGTCAACTGCTTGCGAAAAGAGCTAAATAATACGAAGAGTAACAAAAACAAGAACAATAAGTGCAATTATCACAAAATTGTTGCTGTTCACTTAATGTTCTTAGTGTAACATACTTACGTTACCAGCGCACGCACACATAAGTGGAAGATGCCACCAAATTTACATAACTTGCACTTGGGCACCTCAACTCAACAGTTCTCCACCACGTATGGCACAAACAAATTGTCAAACATAATTGCAACGACATCGTGCACACAACTTGCTCGCATACAGTAAACAGTAATTTTTGCAACAGAAAAAAAAAAGACTCCGACCTTCTTTCCTTAGATTCGAAGCAAGAGTCAGTCAAAAAGTAAAAATGTCATACAAAGGCTTTAGTCGCTCCTTCGTTCCACATGGAGATACTTTTCCTGAAATACTTTCCTCCTTTTTTTGTTTCTTTTTTTCTTTTGCAAGTGCTTCGCTAGAGCTTAAGCAAGTAGATATTGTGTAATATTTAAAAGCATGTATTTGCTTACGAGCAGCAATCGTTGTAAATGTATTTACAAAATGCTACAAAGAAGAATTTTTCTCATCAAGGCGTTGCATTGTGACTATAAAGGATTTTAAGGATAACTAAATATAAGCAAATTTTTTTTTCTTTCTTTTGTGAATCCTTTTTTTTACGTGTAATCGTTATCGTTATATCTCTGCCCAGGCTTAGTGTTAGCAATCATGAGTTTTTTAGTCTATAAACACAATAAAATTCCTGTCAATTATTCAGTCATTTGTAATAAGCACAATTAGATGCACACTTCTATACATCTGCACAGGCATAATATACCTCACGCAAATCCATAATAAGCCTGAGAATATAATGGAAACGCAACATCATTTTATCATGTTAGCCTAAATGCATGATTTTGCTTCTTTGGGAAAATGTTTTGTATACAAAATACAATGCACGCATACACAGAGAAAGGCCGAGAAATAGAGAGGCAGAGAGAGTTGGCAATTATAGTATAAGTGCTTGCATGGGTGGACACTATAATAACATGATGTGCGAGGCAACTCGCAAGTAGATGGTTAATAAGTGTTTAAGGAAATTTAAACCAAAATTACAACACGATACCCAAAACTGAATAGAGGCGAACGCCAATGGACTCAAATTTCGTTGCATATGAATGAACATGATAAGGTCATGCTTAATAGAAACAACAACCATAACAAGATTCATCATTTAGCATAATACGTACGTACGCAGGCATATATGTCTACAAAACATGAAAGGTTGCTGTAGCTTTTGTGTTTTTCTTGTAATTTAATGATAGCGAAAGCAAAGAGGATAACGTCGCGCTCGTATCAAAATTGACATGCAATGCGACATTCGCTTGTGAACAAACGAACGGGAGAACAATCATTCAGCTATCTTTGCAAAGTTGGCATTTGTGTCTGCCTATCGAGGGTGGGGTATGCACGGATGCATGCATGCTTGTATGTTTTTGTATATATATATGTATAAATTTGTGCATGAATGTTAATATGTAAGTGTGTATGTATAAATGAATGAATGAATGAGTTTTCTTCTCTTGTCGATTTGTCCTCAGAAACGTATTGATATACCAAACGTCAGATATTCGAACAAATACCGAACGATACATTTGAATGTCATTCCGTGCAACTTATGCATGAACAAATTCCCTACTGATGTTTCGGTATGTTGCTGAATGGCTGCACAAAGGCGCTCACAACGCCACACGCTTTCAGACACACCGCCTCCTGGCCCTCGCATACCCAAACACATGGACGTACAAGCATGCATACATACATTTATACATGTATATATCTGTATATATATATATATGTATATACATATATAAAGGTAAAATTTCATAGTCGGGTAAGGACCCCATTAGATATCCTACAGCGTTCCGGTCAACTACTATAACTATTTTTACAATAGCTTCGCCATGAAATGGCAAAAATTGCACCTTGCTCTCATGTGAGAAATGATTTTTCCTAAAAACTGGGAGAATTTCAGACACGAAGTGCTAAACACTGCTATATAAATTTTTACTTTTCTTGAGAATTGTTATGTTAAGAAGGAGCCGGAAAATAGATTTTTGTGATCTAAGCGTACGAAAACACCCTAAGATGAACCAACTTTCATCGTAAAATAATAAATATTACACTTTATACTCATATTATTAATTTTTCTAAGGACTTTAATATGAGAGTGGCTACAAAAAGCCCCTCCAAATTTCCTATTCATAGATTTGTGTCGAGAAAAAACCAAATGGATTATTTGAATGAAGCCCTAACTAAGGTATCTTCGTAAAAATGGTTGTATCATATTCCACGAACATGTCTCAAACGGAAAATAACGCCGACAGACATTAGAGAGGCGGACAAGCGGACAGACGGACTGATAAACAAACCAACATCCAGATGAATGTATAAACAGACGGAGAACCAGACAGACAGGTAAACAGATGGGCAGACAGATTGACAGACACACGGACAGAAACAGGGAGAGAGAGAGAGAGAGCGATAGAGAGAGAGAGAGAGAGGAAGAGAGAGAAATATGGGCAGACAGATGGTTAAACAGACAGACGAAGGAGCAGACGAACCGACCCATGGACAAGGATATACCAACGACGATATAGACATATGAAGTGTCAGACTGGCTGACAAATAAACAGACAAATAGCAAACAGACGGGCAGACAGACTTAAATCGGCTTCAAAAACAATTCTTAATCGATCCACATAGTAAAAAATGGATTGACTTTAAGCCTGTTGGTGGTTAAACATACGTCCGTACAAACTTAACATACCCTGCACGATAGGTAGGGCAGTTAAAAAAACGGAAGCGGGAGAAATCATGTCCTTTCCTTCTTTTCTTTTCTCTTTTTTTTTTTTCTTTTTTGGTACAATTGAATTTCGTTCATTCTCTAAAGAAAATTGAATGAAATTGTGTCGAATAAACGCGAGCACCAAAGCACACATGGTTGAGTGAAGCATCGGTGCTAGTGTGAATGAAAGGGGAGAAAACCCACATATACATATCTACCATCCATATATAAAGAGCATATGTTATAAATATCATATGAACGGAGTGTGTGGACATATGGGCAGACATTTCGTAAGACACCAGACGCTCGCATTTCGATATGCATAGAGAGAAACGTCCATGTATATCATTTTTGCCTTTAGTGTTCTTTTGCTCACTTGTCATTTGCCATGAGTTAAGTCAAATAAATGGCAATAAAAGTTTTACTTTCTCTCTGTTTTTACTTTATTTTTTCTCTTATTCTTAGTTGGGAAGAATCTATAGATTTGATGTCGTATGCATTCCTTTAAAGTTGCATAGGACGCTTGTCTGCACTTCAAGTGTTTACGTTTGGTAGATCACTCACTAAAGGCATATATATATATATATATATATGAACATACATATGTGCATGTGTAAGTATAATGACATTGGGATACGTTAGCTAAATTCTCAATGTATATAAATATATATATATACGGGTTTTATGCATTTATTTATTTGTATACGTATAGTCAGCTCAGCTTCACAAGGGATTTTGTTGATGGTGAACTTGGCAAATAAATTGTTGTAACTTTGTTGTGTCAAGTTGCCAGTTATCTCACCCTTACGTACGCTATACCACCTTATACTTTGCTTTTGCTCGGCTTTTAGCTCTTCTAACAGTTTAAAGTGCGTATATTCGTAAGTCAGTTTGATTGCTTGTGTGTTATGCAAAAGAACATCTCATCTGCTCGGCACGGAATGGTATGGTAAGTAAGCAATTGTGTAAAACTTTGTTGGTAATACTCTCCAGAGATCTTTATTCATTCCAGTTAGGTTATTTTCTAACAGAAAGATACATATGTTTTTCTCTTTTTCTCTTTTTAGTTTTTTTTTTTTTATTTTTTTATTTTTATTAAAGAAAGACGGGAGGGAAGACGTATGCTCGTATGTGCATAAATAGTTGAAATAAAAAACTAACAATTTTAAAATTTATTACAAATGAAGCTAAATGCACACACATCCACACAAAATGCACCTTCAGTAATGAACGCATCCTACACACACACACACACACACACACACACGCACACGCACATACATGCACAATTTATGGGGAATTGATAATATTTTCTTATACGCAACTCAGTAAGTCCCTCCCGCTTCGCACTCTCCTCCCTGCCCTGTTTGATGTCTTTCTTATAGCTTAATAAAATCGAGTTTATCATTTAGCTGCATTTGTATGAATGCAACAGCTTGGGTATTTGAATGTTTTGCTTGTGCGTACGTGCGTGCATACGTATTCATCTTTTCCTTTAGTACTTAAAAAAAAGCAAAACCATAAGGAATCCACTTCATTCATATAATGACACAATGTGTTCATGAATTTATTTATTATATACAAAATATACCGAAATACATTGAATAACTGCAACAAATTCATGCAGCAACAATGTTTTATAATATTTTTGCAACTCTGTGTGTATATTCTTTCTTTACGCGTGCTTAGTATCTCTTTCTTCTTCTTCTTCTTCTTCTTCCCCCTCTATATGAAAACGACAAAAGCTATAGAAAATTTATCTGAAAGCATAACTTTTTTAGAATAGATAGAGCTGAGGTAGTAGGTAAGAAGGCCGACGGGCAGACAAACATAAAAGAGCGACGTTCTGTTTGAGTTGAATACAGAAGAAACTGCACTTATTTTCAAATACGTTTCAATTGTATCTTACAGTTGCATAAAAGTTTTGCATTCGTATACGATGGACAGAAATCTAAAAGCATTGTGGCTTTGTGCATGCCCGCGTGTGTGTGTGGTTGTATGCAAACAATAAAAACTTTAATTTAGTGAACGCTATCGACAAAGCAATGAAGAATGGAGTTCGTCCATCTGAACAGATAGAAAGGCAGGGAATGAATTAGAGAGAAATCTTTTATTCATCTTAAGGTGCATACTGAATACTCTTTACTCTACAACATAAAATTAATAAACTTGCAAATTACAATTTCTTTCATTGTTATACCATAAACTTTGCATAATTACGTGAGCTTGGAGTCTCAGTTAATATCTGGTATAGACCGGAAATGCATTTCACAATAATAAAGACAATGTACATATGCGAGTGTTTTAATTTCTCTACAGAAAAGTTGAACCTATGTTTATATCTGTCGTATACTAACTTCGTTATTAATCTGACAATTTTAACTTTCAATATTGGGTCGACTAGTAGGCAGACGCTTTTATGGTCGACAGATTACTAACGGAAAAGATAAAAGGATAGATGGCGCATGGTGCAGGTGAAAGTACCACTGGATGAAGGAACTATGTGCACAAGAGAACGAGCAGATAGACGAAGGAACAGACGCATGTGGTTAAAAGGTCAGAAAAGTGGACGGGAAAGAAAGCAGCAGACAACCGCATGGATGCGACGAGAGTATCATTTACTGCTATAGAAACAGACGAATTAATTTTTATTCAAACGGACAGACAAAAGGAGAAGCGTATAGATTGGCGAACGGATAGACGGCGAACGAGTAGAAAGGCAAGATGGGGAAAGATATAGATGGATCAGCATTAATATGTATTGACGAATCAAAAAATAGCTGACGATTGGGCAAAGGAAATGATTGAATGCAAGAGAGAGAATGCAGGCGAATGAATGGTTAACCAATGAAGAGTTTGACGAATGGACACAGGGTGAAAAAATAAAGGGACAAATTTATCAATAGGCAGGTAGGCTGTCGATGAGCGAACAGATGAACACTTTAGTGACTAGACGCATGATTAGATTCGCTTTAGTGAACAGATGAATACATATATTCAAGGAAGGGAAGAAACCGAATATACGGAGAATCTAGAGGCGAAGAACGATATGATGATCGCTTGTACGGTGTAGACAGTTGAGCGCAATTCACCAGGCAAGCAAGCACGTTTAGGTATATCGATGCCCGGATAAATATTGATCGAACGACTATGCAAGTGCACGATCGATGTATAAGTAAGGGGTAAATGGGCAGAAAATGAAATGAAATAGCAGTTAAATGAATTGACATATGAATATAAGAATTAATAGCGCAAACGTGGAAGTAGAGGAGACGTGGGGCCGTATAATAACTCATCAGACAGATGAGCCGGTGGCTAATGAGCAGATGTAAAATATAAGTCTTTCACGCTACCAACAACATAACAAACAATATATACTTTGCATGCCGCTACTGGGCATACCAATAACATATACTGCAGTGGAGATTGAGTCTTTCAAAACTTTTTCAAGGATTCTATAAATATTTCACAATATATCATAGTTTCTTTACTTCAATAGGCTTACATTTACGTGCAACTGCAGCTTTTGTCTGAGAGGTTTTTTTTATAAGAATTATTGTAGAGGAAGAATCATTAGAATTAGAAGACGGATATAAGAATTAAAATTTGGATTTTGTATTAATTTATAAATTTGTGAAATATGAAATACTCAACCATAGATTCGCTCTGACGTTTAAGGTATGGCCGAATTTTTCTCAACGAGAAGAACATGTTTCTACTTATTTGTTAACTGAAATGTTTCAGTTGAGATTTCAAATACAGTTACTACATATATATCAGATATACAGCGAAGTGTAGAAGAAGTGCAAACTTCTTCTTACCCGAATGCGGCCGTGTAAATAGCTTAGGCTTTAATTACATACAGAAAGTGATGACGTCAATCTAGAATAGTCGGCAACCCTTGACATTCTGGACATGTTCGTTGGACAAAATATGCGTTCGAAGTGTCGAAAGACGCAGTCAAGTGCTTAGGTTTTTTTAAAGCATTGCAAAATATGCTTCACTGCACCCGACATCCGTACCGTTTACATCACTTATATCCTGCCAAAATTAGAGCATCACTCGAATGGGTGGGCGGGAGTCTCTAAACTTTGCTTGCAGGATTTTGAGCGCATGCATCGGAACGCTCAGGTGGCCATAGACAATGAAAGTGCATGAGCATCGGCGTAACGTGGGATGCATTGAACTTATGCATAGATACATTCAGGACAAGTCTTCTACGGAAATAAGATCCTTCAACAAAAGTACACGTCTTTCTCAGCGTTCTCATCCGCTCGACCTGGCATTACCTTTACGCCGCACAAGTCACGACCGAGATTCTTCGTACTTTAACTTTAGAAACTACAACCGACAGTCTTTCTGCCGTATCTGCTTGCTTCATCTTCAGATCGAACGTCCACAAACACAGCTCCCCTTCTTCACTCAACTTTTCCTATAAACCTTTCTTCCTTCACAGCCCTACCTGCACGTATAGGGGACACCTTTGAATAACTCGTCGTGGAAAAAAAATCAGCAGAAAAGTTTTGCAAACAAGCGCAAGTTTCTAAGCTTTATTGCGGCGTTAACGTAACGTAACGTACTCAAACTTGTTTCCGCACACAACCTCAGCATCCCTTTTCGTTTTGACGAAAGGCCCGCATTGTTTTGCGGATTCTCGTTGTTTAGCTGCTATTTGGTTGGCAGTGCGATACAAATCACTTTGTCCAATTGGCGTCTATTTGTGACCACCATCAGGATGTCTCCCGATAAGTCGAAGAGCGGCAACACTGGCAGCACGACAAAAATGCGATGGATGTAATCCATTGATCCAGAAGGCGATCGTTGTTAATGACTATGCAGCAATGGAGTCGGTGGTTGAAAATGCTACCTGCCAACTTTTGTTGGGACGGTACTTCCTAGAGAGGATTTTATGTGGGTTAATTGCACAGGCATTCTTCTTGATTTACTATTAGTCCTCATTTCTGATGGTTTCGCTCTTATTTTGGGTTTCGAACTACTTTTATATTTGATGTCCTAGCAGGCTTGGTAGTATTGAGTAAAGCATAGGCGATATCAAATGGTTTTGCTTATACTATAGTGTTGCAATTAAGAAAGTAAATCACGCGTCTTAGTGGTAAGACTGAATTCTTACTCAAGTCCCCCAAATCGATTATCACAATTGTTAACCTATTGCTGGTCAACGTATCTGTCGGCTTGCAATTGATGACGAGCATTCATGAAGACTCGAAGTCGTCCCACGTTTTGGGCTCACGGATTCTGCGTCTCTGGCTAGGGGAAGGGAGTGCTAGATTAAGATAAAATAGAAATAGATTAAGATAGCAGTAGGGATAGACAAAGATAGAAATAACATAGCATGGAATAGAATAGAAAATAGGAACAGAATAAAATAGATTAAGATAGAAGTAGGGATAGACTAAGACAGCAATAGGGATAAGTTAAACCTAGAGTAGAAGTTAGTTGAAGTTGGGCTGTAGAGCTGCGAGGTCGAGGAGAGTCGCTTGAGACGTCGGAGAGTCTAGCTTGAGACGTCAGAGGGTCTACGTTGTGCAGCAGTCGTTAAGCAAGGTATTATTATTAACGTAAAAAATATCAACGATCAGATGTCGACATTATATTGTTAGCAATTCGCTAAACATGACGGTAATAGCTTTCAATAATAAAGAGAAGGAGCAAGTCCCTGTAAAAATAGAAATTTCTTGTATTTTCCTTCCCTGGGCCGCTGAGCTGCCCCAGCCTATGGAAATGGGCCGCAATGATCATCACATGTTTTCTATTTGTTAGCTTTAATCTTGCTTTCGCAATAATTTCTTAAACATATTTTAGAGGTAAATTTGTTTTCGATTTAAGCTCAATCCACTCACCTTTTATTTAGCTCTTTACAGTGTCCTCTCTAATGATTTCCAGTGCAAAGCAAGTAGAAACAGAAACTATTCAAAGGATTATTAAAAATTCTTTTACGACCATCGTTAAAGCAGAATATTTGAAAAGAGATTTAAAAGAAAAAGAAATAATTCTCAGCACAGATTTTTTCACTTTACTTAAAAACGCAGAAATAGAAAAGTTGAATACAACTTAAGCGAGGACCAAAAAAATTAAAAGTAAGAAAAAAATTGAATATTTCTTAAAGCAAATTTTTCTTTAACAAGAACAAATCAATAGCAAAACTATAGCATGTCAAAGCTTTGTTGGTAGCAATAAAGTCCAGCAATCACTGCAGCAAACTCTGCTCTTGAAAGAGGAAGCAAAGTACGAATGGACGAAATTGAAGGAGAAAATAGAACAAATCCGTAATTGATATTATTAGCAATGCCTTTGGCTAAAAGTAGATGATGAAAACAAAAACGAAACTATTATGCAAAGCGAACGAGAGAAAGGAAACTAAAACCGGCTAAGTAATAACACAAATAATCTAAAATTATAACAATAACTTTTATAAGAATTTATTCATCTCTTTTTCTTTTCTTTTTTTACTACTTTCATGATTAAAGAAGAAAAACGAATAGCAAAGTCGCATTTGCCTAACGGCAAATCTTTGATATCTCTCGCGTTCCACTAAGAACTTCAAAGCACGCAATAAGCTTTTTTATGTGAACGCGTTATTTGATGCTTCATGCTCGATTCTCGTTACAATATAATCGTATTAGTCAATCAACGTGAAGTTCACTAACAAAATCAGCTGAAATTTATTCAAAGCTACAGATATCATTCACCATAAAATGCATTGCATCTGTTTGTGGTTATTATTATTACTATTTTTTTTTTTTTTTTACATTTTGCATTAACTCTACTTTTGGGTCAAAGTGTGATCGATTCTAAACGTAGACATATACCGTATAATAGCACTCGCAACAAACGTACGGCATATGTACACGTACACTATATAGTATTAGGCAAAATCCTTTCCTATGTTGGAGTTTTCTCAATAAAATCCAAATGCACTTCACTCACATTGGAGATGAGCTTTAGGAAATTAAATACGTGCCTTTTTGATCATGAGAAGTTCTCACAAAACTTCCATCCCGTCATCATAGAATATTCCCGGATTTCTCGGGAAACAATTGGACCAAATTATTTTCACAGGCGTCGTTAAAAGTCAGCTTCACATTATGAAGAGAATTCGCTGGAGAAAAGAAATAAATAATAGTTGAACGGGTTGAGATCCAAGCTATAAGATAGGTCCTTCCTTTGTCCATGGAATCCATGATCTTCTCATTGTTGTCGTTGAGTCAGTTGTGGAGTACTTGGGGTGACAATGATGTAATGAAAAGACGACTTCCTTTCTATTGATCAAACCTGAACGCTGGAGCTTAAATCTCCCATCGCCTTGGTGGTCAAACAGAAAGCCGAATCTATAGTTAGGTTCCGTCGGCGCGGCTCATGACCCTTTCCATTCCGCCAAACGCAAGGCACTATTTTAAGCGGCGTCTATCCGGACTTCATCACTGCTGGTGCAGTTCTATCCATTTTGGCTAAACTTTTTTTATGTTTTTTACTTTAGCATGTGATGCCGGTTTCTTCGCCGGTTATCAATATCTTTTCTATTCATTCAGCAGACATTCGCAAAATGTCGATCGATATTCGGTCTGTTACGTATTTCATTTTTAAGTTACGTGTGAAGCTTATCTTTTTATTGCACTTTATGCATATCATTAAAAATAGATTATTGGTCAATTGCGGGAACTTAAGGTGAAATGTGGTGTTTGTCTTCACTTCTTTGAAAAATTTCATCGACAGTAACATCCAAATTTTCAAAGCCGAAAAGAAAAAGCGATTTACACGCTATTGGCTTTCATAATCCATCACACGTTTTTTCACATGTCTGCGAATTCTTTGGCCTTAATGTGATCTCGTAAAATGTTGCGAATTTCTCCAAAATTTATGTATATATATATATATATACATATATACACGACAGTCCAAAAATTTGGAGGCGGCAAAGTCAAATCAAATCAAACAAAACAAAGCCATCTAAGTGTATCAATATTCCCATTGGTCTATCGCTTAATTTTTATGTATCTTTGCCCACTCCAATCTATTTTTCTTATGTCGAATAATTAGTTTTGCCTTTTTAGCAGCAATGCATCGTCTTAGTCCCGCGAACGCTAGACGCATTTCTTGTAGTTGTTATTGCAGCACCATTCAGTCTGCGGTAACTTGTGGACCAATTAAGCGTCGATTAGGCTTAGAGAGAACACTAGTCAAATTATCCCGCTATTTTGTTGTGGATTCAGAACTACCAGATCGTTTTCTATCTTCGGTTGTTGTTAACACTCCTACTACGTTACTTTCAAAAATGACCTTCCAAAAAGTAAACGTTCCTACAATTCAGCTTGTATCTGTTCAGTCGCGTCAAAACTCCGGAGTGGCTTCTGGAAGCTTAGGAATAGGTAAACGGTGTGGGTTGAATTTTTAATGAAATGGTCTCGAAGAACCAACACAGTGTGAAATGCGGAATAATCACAAGGCAAAAACCAAGAGTTGTGTTTCCACCAGGCCTTTCCAGGCCTTTTTTGCGAATAGCTTCATGCAAATGGCGCATAACTCTCCAATAATATTCTTTATTAACAGTGTGACATCCATATGTGGAATACACGGTGCACAACGGCAAAGTTATTAACATCGGTTTGACTTTTCAGCAGTTTCGGCGCGATTTTCTCGGTCTTGGCTCACCATTTGCACGATATTTGATCATGTGTTTTCGGGTCGTATACGCAAGTCGAAGTCTCATTTCCCGTAATAATGCGTTGCATGACCGATTGACAGTCAGAAATCACTTCCTCACAGAAGAACGCGTCAAAGCGACGCTCATTATCAATGTCTCAATATCTCTGCAAATGTTCTTAACTGATCCGTTTGAAATGCCAACTGCGTCATCAAGGTCCCCAATTGTTAATCGATAGCTTTCGAGCATCGAATCTTTGATTTGTCTTACGTGACCTTTATCGGAAGAGGTTGACAACCGCCCGTACCATTCTTCGTATTCCTTTCATCCAAAATAAATTGTCAAAAACTCTCAGTTCTCTTAGTACTCCCCCTTAAGCAACAATTCCAGGTCGCTGCAATTTATTAGACCTAGACCACTTGTGATACAAGGATATGTTTAGGTTTGCGCGGATGCATGCAATACTCAAAAGGACTTGGGTGAGGCCCACCTTTTCTAAGCCTTTTTTTCCCTCTGTCCGTGTTGTCTTCTTATGTGCATCCTACAAGTCGCAATTTATGGTATATTTTGTTGGCTTAAAGACGAATGCTACTGAAAATCGTTCTGATTGAACCAGTTTTTCGACCACTTTCCATATAACCCGTTATTTTTAAAATAACTCCAATGAATGTTTGTATTAAGTGAAATGGAGTAAGGTGTTAGTGTTTTTATTTATTTTCTCATATATTGGTGAAGTTTTTCCCTGCAGTTTATATAAAATTCGGGTAAAGAATTCGACAAAAACGGTGCTGTATTCGCACGGAATTTTTATTCGCAACTTGGATTCTCTCAAATTGCAAAACATATGATTTCTTCAATTTCCCAAGAATAATAAGTGAAAAGGGCGTAAAGAAAATTCTACCTCTTTAATAACAAATAACCGATTTGGGGAATTAACCGAAAAAGCACAGTCAGTCGAACGCTACGCAAGATTTGCTTGAAATAGCTCTGGAAGAAGGTTTTTAGAAAGGTTAACCTTTTCATGTTTGATCTTTGTGGCCATGAAAAGAATAGCAACTAATGTACAAAAGCACTTAAGTGGATCGTTAGTTTTTAACAAGGCTATGTTGACGTTTTTTAAGTTGGCTGATCTCGCTTCAGTTTTTCTTTTTGGCTCATACATATATAACTTTACGACAAGAGCCGTACTTTGCTTTGAGTTGATGCAAAAAGAAAAAAGTAATAAAAACTTTTAAATTTCGCGTAATCATACTCGAGATAATAAGCATTTGAAACATTATATTGCAGCCGGCAAACGGAAAAGTTTTAATGCATTAAGAAATTTTTTTATTACCCCATATAGCTTTGACACAAATAAAGCGAATTAGTTGAAGGAAAAATATAAAGCTTTGCAGCTTTTTAAATGATTTCAATTGAATTTATTAAATATTTAAACTTGGCTTAAAGTTTATCTTTTTCTTATCCTTTCTCTTCTTATATTTCGTAGAAACCCCAATAAAGTTAAATGATCTTTATAGTAGAGTTTTCCCCTCAAGTTACCATAGAAGTCATGTCATTAATTTTGCTGTAACCAACCCTTTCTTTCTAAGCGGATAGATATATATGTACATAACACACAAACACACACACACACAGAAACATACAAATAAACAAAACTAATATATTACCGGGAAAACAAACATAATATAGTTGAGAGCTGTTTGTTCCATTTAACTGGTAGCTGGTTCTTGGTCGTTTTGACGTGCCATAGTCCACAGTTTGGTTTTTGATTTAGTTTGGTTTTGGTTTTAGTTTCCTTTGCTATGGTTTCTGTTAAATGTTTTGGTTATTGAACAAGAACAGCAAGCAAGAAACCAAAGAGAAAGATACGACCCTTATCATATTTTCCAAATAGATTATGAATGAGACCAACAGATGCAATAGAAACACAAGCACACATACACATAAATAGAATGAGTAGAATGGCAGAAGAGATAAGCGCTAGCGTAAGAGTGTAACAAAAGTAAAACGACCAAAAAAACCACATTCACCAGCATGTTATTATATCGATAATGTTTATAATGGTGTAACAGCATATGCTGCCATACTGCTCCTTATAGTATAATATGTGTACGAAAGTATTTACACATACTCATATATATTACATATATATAAAAGCACACTTGCACTCATATATTTTTTTTTCATACATGTCAGTGTCTGACGTATGGAAATTTTAAATGTTTTTATACTCATCAGCTTTAAATGGCTGATATCTTAATGACGTCGATCAACTTGTAACATTGTCATAAGCAACATACCTATTTTTTTCTTCACATACCTACATTACTTGACTCTTTGATGCTCCATAGCTCTGTCCATCCGTACGTTTATTTAATTGCTAGTAATTGAAATTCTCGATGAAGCACGTAACTAGGTAGAAATCTGCCTGTTGTTGACTAAATTACTAATTATTTTGCAAATATCGGTCCGTTCGTCTGAATCTTTTTTTGCTAATAAAGGATATTGTTAGCGTATTGTGTAATAGATATATAAGAATAGAGGTTGAAATCTTAAAATTGACACATTGGTTCTTTCGGAAAATTCAATTTCATCCATCCGGTTGTCCATTCTTGGATATCTGGATATTAACGAAATGGTATAAATTGAGACAAAAACTTGAGGCTTGTCTATTCTACAAGCTTTGCCCGACCGCCCCAAAGCCAATACTATCAATCTGCCAAGAAGAAATGACAACAATTCAATTCTTTTCCACAGTACTTTCTGGCCGACAGTCAATCGATGTGTTTCTTTGCAGTCGCTGCTATCAGAACGGTAAAAATTGAGAGGGAGCACTGAAGCTTGTCACCTAGATCACTAGATATTTTGCAAAGGTCCGCTATAAAATTCAATAAACTGAGTGACAAAAGCGCTTGGCGTAGGCGTAAGTCAGGAAAAAGCGTTAAAGTGTTTGGAAGTGTCAATAATTAACGAATTACGTAAGAGGATGTTTTAAAATTTAGTCTACTTATGACAGACAACTTGCAGAAAAAGAATATCAATTAGCCGATTTACATCTGTTTATATGCGTGCATACAAATACACACCGACATGGGTGTATACGTATATGTATATAAGTAAATCACCCACTCAACTGCACCTTGTAAACTAATGGTCAGAATATCATGATGTCTTAACACATTGCGTTTGGAGATCGGTGCTACATAATAATCAATAGTAGTGACATCTATATTTCATCCTACAACCTTACTGAATAATGCGTTATACTTAAGGTGAAGTGTGCCCAAAAGCCATCCCGACAAAGATGTAAAATTTGTCACTTTTTTTTAATTTTATTTCCTCACACACCGTGGCCTCGTCTCCCCTAGTCATCGTTCACCTAGTCTCGTGCATTAACATAATATTATCTTAGCATATCAACAATACATGTACATGTTTGTGTGTGTGTGTGTGTTGTAAATGAAACATGAAACTGGTGTCAGAAAATTATGAGAGTTATTTGTTGCTCTTGTCTTTTTTTGTTTTCCTTTTTTTTTCTTTCTTGATTTGTTGTTTAAACGCGAGAAAAACAAACTTTTATCTTCGCTCTCTTTCTTCCCCACTTCCGTTTTGTCTCCGGTTTTATCCTCAGGATAAAGTTTTATGTAAAGCGAACTTTTGTGATATTGTCTGTAATACGCTTATGTATGTGTGGCTGGCTGTTTGTATTCATTGTATATATTTTTTAGCATAAATTAAAAAACTACAGTATGTGTGCGTGCATGAGAGATACTATAAACTGTAATTAAAAGAGATCCCGTATATTGTAGAGACAAAAAAAAATATGTAGATATACACACATATATACACATATATTTTTTTCAAACATTGCTAGTGAGGCGGTAAAAAAGCTGAGTAAATAAATGCATAATAAATTTTAACATTTTAGCATTAAAAAAAAAATGTAAAAAAATATTATCAAGATAATCGAAAAATAGTTTGATTTTATTTTTCATAATTATGCTCAATAGTCACTTAGCTACCTTTAAATTACGAAAAGATAATGAAGCTAGACTTCATTAGAATAAGAACATAATCGATTGTAATCCGATAAAATTTTTCTTATATTAGAAAATACAGAGAGACCTTAAACATATTCCAAGGTACTATACAGATCCTAGGAAGGTCGTTTACGTTGCGTCATTCTTTTCCGTGTCAAGAAGAAAAGAAACTTGCAAAAAACCAATCATAATAAATAGATTGGCTTCCAGAGGACTTGCGAACGATAGTTCTTCGATAATGCGACAGCCCGAACACTTTTGGCGTAGAATGCGAAATTATTCATATTCGGACAATTTAGCTCAAATAGCATAAAATTTGCCCATATAGGCTGAGTTCGAAGCGTAATAACATTGCGAACAGACAGATTGCATTGAACATCGGGTAATGCCCGTATGGATTTAGAAACGTTGCCACGTTACGAAAATGTTGATAGCTTACATGAGTCTTGCTCTGAAAGCAAAAGTATGTAATATCCAGACAAACTCGTTCTCAAAACAGGGATAAATTCTAAAAATTATATAAAAGTGCAGCCAGGTTACGATAAATCAGTCGCTGGGCAAGTGAACCTGAAAAGCAAGCTGCAGTAGTTTGGTTGCAATAATCGATAGCGATTTACCCCCTACACGCGGAGTAAGTAAACAACTGGCAATTAGAGTTTCTTTTACTCAAGTCGAACCAACGACTTTGAAAATTATTAGCACCTGGCAACTTCACACAGCTTTAAAATGATACAGTTTTACTTCGCGCACACGAGTAAAATTACTTATATGCGCCTATACCTATAAAGAAGCCACTAATAATATCATTTTTTGACGTTATTGAGAAACGAATCGAATGTCGGCTGTATGTTTACTCGTTTACTGCTTGTGTAGTTTAGACGAAAAAAGCTAAAAAAGGCCCAAGTCATAAATTTGTTTGGTATCACACCTACTAACACTGTGTGTATGGTAAGATTTACGCGGGAACGGGATGTTAGGAGTTTGGTACATAGCACTTGAAATCTAATCAGCTGATTTCGAATCCATTTCCAGTTCATTGGCAACACCGATTAGAAGGAGAGAAAGTAGAGAAGGATCGTTTCCGTTTTACTTCTTCTGGGATGAAAACTGAAGTAAAGAGATCATGCTATAGACAATATATCCCAACATGTTTAAAATCGTCTAGCATCCTTGATGCGAATTCGAACTGAATTGTCCTACGCAGAATAAACAGATCTTTTCCTAAATCCCTAATCACTAATCGCTATTTCCCTAATATTTGCGTAGAAGTGTAGAAAGCCGGTTAACTAAAAAGACCACTTGGTCATTAACTACGGAAGAAATGTGAAATGACTTGAGCATAACAGAATGTGTGGTTACAACTAAAGAAGTGGAAAATATAAGTGTAAGAGATCGCATGGCGAAGAGAACATAAAAGATATGAATAACTAAAAACCGAATGGCCATACGAGCCATCATAAGCAAATTATTGAATAAACTAAAGTTCATGATAATAACGTTTACTAAAATTCCATGGCTTTGACTTATCAGACCGCGTATATATTTATGTCCAACTCCACATGATTAAAATTGGAACTCTGGGATCGGCATAAAAAAATGGATGCGAAATGACAAAGAAAACCAGGTCATTCCAAGTTCCATTCTTTACAAGAGAACTTTTTAGCATTCTCACCTATGGTGATATTTTTCAAAAATTGACTAAGAAAGTTTTTTCTACACGTGGCCGTTCAAAATTTTGAATCCAAATCCGAACTGGATCGCTAAAAACCGGGCAGTATTCCTTACGCTCTTTGCTGAAGTTCATTTTCACTTCTTTCGTAGGCTTTGTTATATAAGGCGCAAGGCTGCCCTAAAGGAATTTTTATGGCGGAAGTGGCAAAAATTTTTCTGCTTTGTTCCAAAGTTCTTGGACTAGTCTTAAGTAAAAAAGCGCTTAGCTTTAACTAAACTTTAAATCGTTACATTTACAGAGGTAATTGATTTCTGGAAAACATTTCGAACTTTTGGATTCATTCAGTTATTCAAGCAAAATGCTTCCAAATACTGAGAACGATTTTGTGGAAAAAAATCGTTAATTCTTCTTATGTGGTTTAAGCCCTATGCACTATAGCTAATTTGCTTTCAAACTTATATGGCTTCGGGTCTTCAGTCGACGAGATCTTATATGCATGCCTTTGCGTAAAACTAATGTTTGAAACTCTGGACTCAACGCTTGTACTGAACGATGTCGAAATAAAGTACCGCGAAGAGACCGAAATAAGTTCAATAAAAGAATCAGTTTACTTTCATTTCCAAAATTAACGGAGTCTGGAACGAAGATTTCCCCACAAATTCCTTAGTCGAGGTCGGGGTCGAAAAAGTTACATAGTTATTTTATTTAGTTCCTTATATGTGTTTAAGTTTTCTTTATCAAAATTTATGAGGTTTATATTAAATTCCATTAATTCCATTTTATCTTTTTAATTGGAAGACCACGAATTAAGTAATAAAAAAAAAAAAATTCAATACGAAGTAATAAAATAGTAAAAGTTAATAAACTCTTAAAAAAGTTAGTTTACGATTGTTATCAAGTGTACTTTAAAACTTGTTTTTTTTTTGATTGTCTAGGTCAAGGGTACGTAAATAGTGGGGTTTAAACAACATTGACTGAGCAATGATTACTAAGCGCTTTTTAAAGAGAAAGAAAAACAGACCATAAAAGTGATAAAACACCGCAGACTGACTGACATATATTTATAAAATAATAATAATAATAATAATAACAATAATAATAATAATAAAACGTTTAAAATTACTTTATGATTAATGACGTGACCCACACATGCACACACACACACACACCATACACGAATAGACACCACTCAGAGCGATAGTGAAAGGAAAGCAGAAAGGAAGAATACAAAAAAAAGGGCAATATAATGATTCATATATTTTATGAAAAATGATTGATATGACAGCTGTACGAAATTCATATGAAAACGTTTCAAATTTTTTAACGACAAAGAGTGCGAGGAAGAGGGAAAGGGAGAGGGCACTTGTACGTTTGAGTACATAAAATATTAATTAAAAAAATAAATTGAATGTTTTTCAGAAAAAGAATGCTAGCTACTGGATACGAATATTTTGTTAGACAAAAATGAAAGAATATGCAGCAAAGGAACAACGATAATATATGGAAGGACTTGAAAGGAAGAAAAACATTAACTGATATAATATTTATTTAATATTTATATATGAAAAAATATGTAATAAATTCCGAAATTTGACACAGCTGCAAAGCACTTAGGACTTGTCTCTATCCTATCATGCTCTAGTCAATCCACTTATCAAACATGAAAACTTTGTCGACTTCAAGTCAAACAAAGCTTTTACTTAGAGTTAGAGTTATAGATGTCAAGTGTAAAATTTAAGTGAGATGCAACCTTTCTTCCGAAGCTGTTCCACTCAATCATCGGCACCGTAATTGCAGACATTTTACTTCCCTATAAAAATATAGCCATCGGGCCGTGGTATGCATTATCTATTTGAATGCATTTTCGAGTCCAAAGTTACACGAACTGGGCTGCACTTTGACTTAAAAAGTAGAAGAGGAGGTGAGAAACTTATATTATTCCAAATCAAGGCATAAAATTTTTTTAGCACTTTGTTAGCAAAGGACTTGTTGTGCCCTCTTTCAACCCACCTTTTAAATGATCCTCGACAATAGTTATGCTTTAAGTTTGATATTTTTATATTAGGTGAAGAAGTAAGTTCTCTATACTTCTTTAATAAAATTCAGATTTATTTGAAACCAACTTTTTACAAAGCTTAATAATCGTAATGTTCGCCATTATTATCCATAGTTTTTCACGTGGCATTGGATAGCGAGGCGAAATAGTCATCGACTTATTTTCGCACATCTCTAACTTGGCATAAACACTGATCTGCTAAATGTGACTGCATCATTGCTAACAGGTGCCGATTAAGAAGGGGAAAGGTCATGGGAGAAGCTCCCAGTCAAAATTGAAGTTTATTTCCTGGGTTGTTTTTGTTGCGAACGACGGACGTATACGAACATCTATAATGAAGCAAAATCACTTTTCCAGGGGTTGACGCGTAGACAATCTTTGTTCCTTTAGCTGATCAATTGGTCTTGATATCATTTGGATGTAAAGCTTTCACCAGGCTTTGCCTAGTAGATGATTCCTTTTTAATCCCATTAAACGCAGCTACAGAATGTTCATCGCTGTAAGGAGTAAAATTTTTGTGTCAAATTTTTCGTGTCGCTGTTTTAAACTGGTTTTAATATTTATTTCGCGTTCTCCTGGCAATTCCCTTATTTCTTTTCAAATATATTTCACCAAATTTTAGTTTAACTTTAATTCAGATTTTTTTCTAAAAAAATCTTCGTATGAAAAAACAAAGATGTCGTCAGTTTTAGAACTCCATATTTTTATTTTATCTATGCTCAGTATACAGTTGAAACCTATTGATAATGGCTCTAATCGACCCACTTTTTCGATCACTCCCAACAAAATTGTAATTTTCAAGAATTTTCGACAAAACTCGTCGACTAATACTATTTCGGCATTCTAAGCTCGCCCTAAAAACTTGGTTCGACTGGGACATGTTTTGAAAGGCTTTCATATAACGGCCCATACGAAAGCTGAACCTTTCTATCGTGGAAAGATCCAACTTTCAATACTCCATTGTGAAAATTGAATCATAATAGTAAATTCACAAAGAGACCAACCTTACCGAATGTGTACCACTTAGGTTTTTTTCGTGTTACCACCGCATATAAGGATTCTCCAGAAGTGCAAGCCTTTATATGCCAAGAAGCTTAATTGGTAATGTTTTATCATAAAAATTTGTTCATAATAGTAAATTAACACAAACGTTAAGTGGATCAAATTTCAACCATATGAGTCACTCCTAATAAGATTTTTCATGAATACTAAACCCAACTAAAAAAATTAAAAGTAGGAAAGTTGGACCACCTAGGTAAAAGGTGTTTAGATCAAGTTTGTATTATTTATGTGCACATGAAATTCAGCTAAAATAAATTAACAACCAAATTAAGTTGACTCTTGGAAGTAAATATTTTTGTTGCGAACTAATACAAAGTATATGAAGAGAAGTAAATAAAAAAAGAAGAATCAAATTAATGAAAAATAAGAAGAATAAAATTAATGAAAAAGAAGAAAGAAAAGCATTTACACATATATCGTAGAAGCACGTTTGCAAACGAATTCTAGGGCCAAAGGACTCTGAACGGATTGAAAAGCTCGTAATTATATCCACATTGATCAAGCTTTGTGAAGATAAAGTTAATAGAGAAACGATTCGGGACATTCAAATTTATCACCTCACCAAACAAGGTCCGTAAATCGATAGTACCTTTTGTTAACTTAGCTAGGAAAGAAATCTACGTTTCTTAAGTGACGGTAAGGCTAACAGAAGCAATCTATTTTCATAAGGAGGCAAAGAGAAGAGAGGATGCGGACCCAAATACCTAAGTATAAAGGGCAGCAATTGCTTTTGAAAGGATTCTGTTGAATCGACATAATGCCTATAAGAAGGAGACCACACAACCGAGGCGCACTCAAGTATTGATTTTACTAAGCTCATGTGTAGCCTTTTTATAATGTAAAGCTCGTTAACCTCTTTGAATAACCGCTTAATGAAACCTACCGCGTACTTAGTCTTACTTAAAGAGAGTGTGATGCACAGAATGAAACGTCGAATAGCGCTCCTATTTTTTCCAGTTTTTCTCAATCGACGAAATACTCGGTAGTGAACGAATTCCTCCTTCTGGCATTTTTTCAAATTTAATTTCATAAAATTTGATGATCACCCTGTAATAAAATTATTTAAGTCCGTTTAAAGCTGAGGCGAGTGCGATTTTGATGTGAATATTGAATAAAAAGCAACTTAAGTAGTTGACTTGGGGGATACTTGACGTCACGGGGGAATTCATTCGAGGTGATGGAGTTAAGATAAGAGCTTATCCATTTCAATAGGCGCAAACAGAAGCCAGGTGCTTGGAGTTTGAAGATCAATAATTTACGGTTAACTAAGTCAAATGCTTCACTAAAAGTCAGTGTACACGACGTCCGTGCAAGAGCCACTAAAAAAAGCCTTTAAAACGTAGCAAGTGTACTCTAAGAGGTTCGTAACAGTTGAACTTCGTTTTAGAAAACCACGCCAAAAAGGGGGAAATATAAGCTTTGATGGCGAAAGCTCATTGAACTAAGTTGCAATTCATTTAAACAATTTAGGTAAGGCAATCAACTTGGCGATGCCTCCATAGTTCTCGACGAGATGTCGGTTTCCACAATTGTGAAAACGAATAAGGAAGCTACCCTTCCAACACAAAGGGAAAATAGCTTATTTGAGAGGTTGATTTAAAATTCTTGAAATGACGCCACATACCTCGTTGCAGCATAATTTGTGCATGAATCATGGAATGTCATCATGTTTAGCGGCGCAACTGTATTTTAAAGACCTCTTGCCTTGCAATACGTCACTTACTGAAATGATCAAGACGGTTGTGATCTGGTACGTAAGAGTTATCATGAAAAGCAAGCCCTTATATGGGACCGAAACTGGAAAATAATAAAATCTTTCGGAAGTAAAATAACTTATTGGGCATCCAAAGCCCATGCGGGCTGGCATCAAAAGTATGCCTTATATAAAAATGTGTGATTTTCGGTGTATTATTACGCAAACTAGTGAACAACGACACTAGGGGAATTGGTGTGGGGTATTTAAAGTTCCGCCTTACCCGACTAAAATGTTCTCACTTGCTTGCTTTTAATAAAACCGTTTAAGTTGATATTTTTTGTTCTTCAAATTCAATAGCGCTTCATATTCTTATGTCCTTCAATATGAACCCTCAACTTTATATGATTAAAGACAAACAATCTTTCGCTGCTGTGAAGTGTCATAAAATTAATTGCAAGAAATAAATGAAATGGAGCACTAACCCTAACTTTAATAGCAGATAAAGTGGCTGACTGTTGTTATATATAAGTTTGGGGTTAGCTTCAACTAAATGCACAGTCAAATGAGAAATCCTTTGAAATCACTTTAAACAAAAGCCAACCAACCGTTTGTCCTTTGGTTACTTTGTGTTTTATATTTACTTAGTTCTTTTTTGTTTTTTTTGGCTCATTCAGATAAAAGTGCAAAGAGATTTTAAACAAAACAATTAAAAATCTTAACTTAGTTGAAAAAAGATAGAAAAGAAATGCCTTTGGTAAAGCGTTTGTGTATCGCCGAAAACGTGGTTTTTTCACACGTGGAAAATAGTTGCGGCAACCTGGAAAACCTACCGTTGGTTTTACTCATGCCATTAGCTAAATGCCACTCATAGTGGCAATGCATTATCCAAAGGGCTGTTTACATCAAAGCAAAGTAAAGGAAACAAATGCGAGCCTGAAGCGTATTATAATTTTTTGTAATAGTTACTGGGATTTGTAGCCCGAAAACGAGCAACAGCAAAGTCCTGGTTAGGCATGGGAACAGCGTTTTTAAATCAAGCTCTTGAATGCTCAGTAAGTGCAAAATCGGGCTGCCCTCATTTAGCTGCCCACAAATTAACTGGCATATGTTGTATGTGATTGAGCCTCGTTATCATATAAACCAATTATTAAATATCCACATAATTATTTCACCCAAGTATAAAACCTTATAAATAAACATATTTATGTATATACATATATCCATCTCTACTTCACCTATTTAACACATTATTATATTAACCCTAGTTACAGAACGTACGTTATATAAATATACATACATTGTATATAACTCATTGTGTACAACTCATTGTGAACAACTCATCCATGCACCATAAGAGTGCGCGGGGTTTCATGCACACGTAAACATATGTGACTTACCGTTAAAAAAATGTACCATGAACCCAATCTACTCATCAACGCTTGCCCATCTTCAGTGTTTGGATTTGTAATAACAAGAGCTTGTTTTTCATACTCAGATAACCGCTGTGTAAAGGAGAAAATGGTATCTTTTGTAGAGTTGGTTGCCGAATCAATAGGAAACCAATCATCTGCGTCGATGGAAGAAATGGTTGATGAATGGGTCTCAAAATGAATTGATTAATGCAAAAGGTAACCATGAATACTCAAGAAATATGTTCATTCTTGTATAATAGGAATATAAAAATATTGTTAGACATTTACGTTAATTTAGACATACAACTATCCTTTGCCCACTCTGGGTAAAATATCATCCCCTAGTCTGTCCTTGCATTATGTGTGAATTATGCGCCACCCAGCAATTGGGTGGCGTAGTATACTTAGCCCGGCAAACCAGCCATAACGGGGGGACGATTATCGATCTGACAGCGGTAAGGTTCTCGCCAGCCTTAAGTTGGGCTTGTCTAACCTTACTCTTGAGCTTAGGAGATTTTACTTTATTTGACTAAAAGCAAGATCAGGGAATTTTTTTTTCTGCCCCGACTGTGATGGCCGATGGATTGCTCCCCTGCACTCATCGTTGGCCGTCCTTAGCTAGAAAATTCTGCTTCGACGGTGATGCCCTTTGGATTGCTCGCTTGCACTCACCGTCGAGTGCACTTTGAAGGAATTGAAGCGAATGACTAGGAGAGCGAGGAAAGGCGATTTCAACGTAGAGGATAAGGCCAACGCGTACAAAGGGGACATATCGTGGATAATAATAATCATTTATTTTATTTAAACTACGCACATAAAAATCGAAAGTAAGTTAAACCGGGAAAGTGTTTTAATTGACGACGCAGGCAGCGGAAAGGGGGCGACACTCTTCGCAATAAATATTCTGTTAACGTGGACCTTGGCGCGTCTGAGCTGACTCGCTCATTAACAGGTAGAGGAATACCACGTTACGAGGTTTTCGGTTGCCACTTCAATCTAAACTTCTTGCTCCCCATACAACAGTATTTTTCAAGCGGGAAATATCTAAAAAAAAAATTACAACAAAAAATTCTTTTAAAATTTCTTAAGAAAACAGATTTTTTTTTTCTTTAACAAAATAAACACATTTTCAAAAAAATTTTTTTTGATAACTAATTACCTGCAGTAAAAAGAGACATGCACGACTAACATCATCAATTAAATGGAAATGAAAAAAAGCATATAGCAGGAAGTATGGTTGTGCGTTCGAAAATTCGGATCTGTAATCTTTAAATAATTGATTTTCTTATATTTTTTCTTTTTCTCAATACCTACCCTGTTGCATTAATTAATACTGGGTCTGGTCGAATGCGGCTACTTGTTATGCCCGGAAACATATCTTCTCCGTAGACATGTATTAAATCCGATCCTAATAGCAAGCATAAACAACATATGAATTGTTTTTTCGGTTTGTCATTTTTATCGAATTATTTTCTTTTGCACTTACACTCGCGTTGCTTAATGATTTTTTTTTTTTGCAAATTTTGCATGACTTTGTAGTCAAAATTGTAAGAAGCAGTAGAAAAAATAAACGAATTGAAGCAACTGCAAGGTATTCCTGAAGTGATTTCCGTGACACGTTCGCACGTTTTAACAAACTAGTAAAAGCAATATTTAGAGCGCCGAGTTGTACCTGACCGGCAATTAGAAAGACATTTAAAAAGTCTTACTGTGTTGTCGACATGTTTTGGGATTTGTACGCGGTTTTCTTTGTATGGTGAAAACGATAGCAGCGACACAAGGAACTAAATCAAAACACAAGTAAGAACATTGTAGACGGGCAAGGCCAGCAATTAGATACTCTACGCCACTTCGCCTATTACATTTACATCTTATATATTTGCTCGCTTTGTTAAGTATACACCAAAAATGACGCGTTGCTGTAATGTAAAGGCACACTTTTCCTGAGAGCACGCATATTGTCATTATTTTTTTGTTTCAATCACGAAAAACTGGATATTAAATTTTCTCTTTATATAGGGGCTTGCTTTTCATGATAACCCGTGTGTATGTTGGTGTCTTAAGGGATGATCCACATCCTCCACCGTTAATTTTTTGGTTACATTGCTATTGTGAAGCAATTTTCATCATAAAATATCAAAAATTTAACTTTTTTCTGAAGGGCTTACCATTCATGAAAAATCTTTTATGGAAGATCCACTTAATTTTTATGTAAAATCAGTGAACATGAACAAATTTTCCTCATAAAGCATTAACAAATGCCTCATGGGTATATAAGGTGTTGACATTTCCTGAGTATCTTTACTTGCGGTGATATCCAAGAAATAGACCTACCAGGTCCAAACTCGGTAAAGTTAATTTCTTTGTCAGTTTACTATTATAAACCAATTTCCACGGGGAAATATTGGAAACTAGATCTTTTTTCGCAGGAACGGTCATATGAGAGGGGATTCAAAAAGTAGTCCTAGATGAAGCAAATTTTTCATTCTAATCGAAAAGTACAAAGATGTTAGAGAAGCGTTGAACACATTAATTTTATTAGTGAACTAAGCCGCATATTGCTTAGAAGTTGTGTACTTCCTACCAATCAAAATCCTACAAATTTATTGAGTGATGTGTTATTTTCAAAACATTATACATCCTTTTTTGAACAACATATAAAATGCAACCAATGCGACCACGGCATGGCAGACATTTTAGAAAAAAAAAATCTTTATAAATAAAAACGTTTGTTTTAACCCAGTAATTAATCCTTTTTAAATAAATTTGAGGAAATGATCTACAATTCTCGCTTACAAGTCAGTGTTATCTCTTAAGTCTTGGATTTTGGACGAGAAATAAATAAGATGAGACCCTTTCACTTTTGTTATAAATAACTCATGGTTATCATTTAGATAAGCACACGTTATACATACATAAGAAAAAAGTTCCTTGTAATCACTTTTCATAAAAACGAACCCCTTACTCTTTGTTTAGTTTGTGTTTTATATTTACTTAGTTCTGTTTTATTGTTCAGTTTTTTCATATAAAAGAAAGAATTTTAAACAAAATAATTAAAAATCTTAACTTAGTTTAGAAAAGATAGAGTAAAAATGGTTTTGGTTATTTATGTATTGAGCTAAAGCTAAAAACGTGGTCTTTTCACACGCGGCAAATAGTTGCCGCAACGTGGAAAACCTACGGGTGGTTTTACCATGCGAGTTGTTGGACCTACTTGCAATATCAATCCCATACCGATGGCCACATGCCATTCATAATGGCAATGCATTATCCAAAAGCCTGTTTAAATCGAAGCAAAGTAAGGGAAACAAATGAGTGGAAATGGGTGATCATATATTGTAGTATAGTTACCAGGGTTCGTAGCACGAAAACGAATAACAGCATAGCCGCGATTAGGTATAGAGACGGTGTCTTTAAATGGAGGTCGCGGTCCAGTGAGACGCTTTAGATTACCACTTCGATCTAAACTTCTTGCTTTGTTTAGAGTCATGGGTAAGCCGGTGGTGTTTCGATATAATCCGATGACCATAAAACGATACCCATGCAAATGAAAAGGATGATGCAAATCCCCTACAACTATTTTTTTTCATAGGGAGAAAATGTGTTTATAAATTTTCAAGATAATTATTAGTTTGGGCGTTACATTCGCTTTCATCCACCACTATCAGCTCAACAAGACTGTTCTCCTTCACGTTCAAAACGTGCACGCAAGGACACAGCTCTTTATTTGACCGGCAATGTTCCGGCCATTTATCGTCGTGGCATACTTTGGTCTCATCTATATCCCTGGGCTGGGTCAGAGGTGGACTATCGGGAAATACTAGGCTAAGTTTGTTAATGGCTCCAACAATTGTGATATTCGAGAATATATCTGAAAATGCAATTAAAATTATTAGACGAAACAAATGCTTTCGAAATGCATTCGACAAAATATAATTACTTGCGAAATGATTATATTGATTATTTTCGAATAGTTCTTCATGGTTCATTTCGCGATTTTGGAAGGCTAAAAAGAATTTTTCATCTGGTGTACCATAACGTAAATCTTTATCTTCTTCTAAAGCCGTTAATTCAGTTATGCAATAATCGTCCTTACGCTCAAAACAACTAGCTTTCGGATGATTTAAAGTCTTTAAGTAAGAAAGAAATGAAAAGTGCAATCAAGGACGACAAACAGAAAGACTAAGATTACATACCAAATCGCTGGGATACTCCTGGTCATAGTCAGGCATATCGGGACGTTCGCTTTCATCTGCTCCATCCTCTTCCTCCTCCTCTTCCTCTGTGCTGTCATCTTTTTTATACCTTAACAGGGCAAATGATTCAATGCGTTCCGGTTTACAAATACCCATAGCTCGTACACGTATCCAAAAATCGCCTTCGGTATGGTTAGCAGTCACTACAAAGTCGTAACGTTCACCAGAATTAGAGACCAATGTATTGAAAAGACGAGGTCGTACATTAAATGAATCCGAGGCTATAATCACCAAATCGTGTTTTTCAATCTTCAAACAATTTCAGAAAAAAAAAAAATATATTTTAAAGTATTACGAAAAAAAAACATTTTTTTTTAAACATTTGTAGCAAACGTTTTCAAAAAAAAAAGGTTCCTTTCGGCAAGCACTTACCTGGAATTGAACAGGACAAGCGTGGCTAATACCATTAATTAAACGGAAACGATACCGTTCACCAGCTTTCACGTAGTATATAGTGGGAGGTACGGTTGTGCGTTCGGAACTTCCGGCCTATAATTTTTAAATAATTGATTTTCTTCTATATGTTAAAAATTTGTTTTTTTTTTCTTAAAACGTACTGCCATGTATTGCCCTCGTCCATTAATTAACACTGAGTTTGGAAGTATCTCCCTGCTTGGCCGACCCGGGAACATATCTTCTCCGTAAACATGCATCCAATCCGATATTAATATATAATGTTCCGGTAAATCGAAATCGTACATCAGATTCTCAGGATCCTCTTTAAAAGGTCGCCTTACTATTAAGGCACCGTATTGTCCGTTTACTTTATGATGGCCGGAATGTGAGTGATAGAATTGTGTACCAGGCTCTGTAGCATGGAATTCATAACGGAATGTGGTGGCAAATGGTATCGGACACTGAGTGACATATGGCACGCCATCCATGTACGGAGTGTCTTTCATATGCATACCGTGCCAGTGTAAGGTTGCGGCGCTGCCATGAGCATGATTCGCTACATCGACCACAATGTAATCACCATGGCACACTTGAATATCTGGTCCAGGTATTTGACGGTTAATACTCATTACACCTTTCTCCACCCCATCGCCGATAATACATTGCGGTTTATAGCAATCGCTTTCCACACCATCAGCACACTTACCGCAAGCACTAAGAATATATGAAATGTTTTTTAGATTTCTTTGATTTCGTTGAATTTTTTTTTTTTCGCACTTACACTCCCATCGCTTGGTAATTTTCCAAAACAAATTGAAAGTAACACACACGCTTTTGATTCGGCATACAGTCACGCTTGCATTCTTCACCCGGATAATTCGAGAGATTCAATATAGGTGGCATTGGTTCAGTTGCAAGAACTGGCATCAAGTCCTGTAACAGGGAATTTTTTATATTCATTCCATTTTTATCGAATAGTTCTTCTATAGAAGTTTCTGTCACTAGTGTCTCATCTGACTGTGCAACGGAAGCAATAAGAGACAGCAGTAAAAGTAAACGAATTGAAATAACGAAAAGGCATTCTTGAAATGATTTCAGTAACATGTTTGCACGATTTAATGAACTTGTAATAACAACATTCAGAGCTCAGCGCTATACCTGACCGGCGATTATAAAGACGTTTGAAAAGTTCTACCGCGGCGTCGAAAAGCTATGGGATTTATACGCGATTTTCTTGACGCGATGAAAACGTTAATAGCGACTAAAAGGCTAAAAATAAAGATAAAAATTTTATATAAAAAAAAAAAAAAAACTATTCTCAGAAATAATTGACTATAAGTTTATCAGTAGCTGTTAATACACTTAATCCTCGTAAATTACTTTACAACAGTTTAGTATGAATGATGAAAATTAAAATTTAGATAAGCAACATTTGTAAAAAAGAAAACACCTCGTACCTTAGTGACTCGTCGCATAATATTACGCCAAAAACTACAACTTTCATGGTTATGTTTATTAAATTACAGACTCATTAAAAAAAGAATCAAGGAGAACACTTTACTTAGTAGTTCAAGGTAAAAAAGTCGAGTGAAAAGAATGAAAATTAGTGGAGGCGTACTGTGTACCGTTCGGTTAAGACGTGTTTGAGCGAGCGATTTTCAAATGTGGAATTGTGCCGAAAACATACTTCGTTTATGATAAACTCAGGATCATAAGAATATTAAAATATTCGACTGGAAAGTGCCTGAGAAAGACAGAATGGCATATTTTACACTTTATGTGTTGCGGAGTGATCGAGTAAGCGACCAAGAATCTGTTATTCTACAGTCGAATTCATGTTTAACTCGAAAACTTCTTCTCAAACTTTGAATTGCTTGGCAGAAGCGTTGAGTGCTTACGAGTCGCTCTCAGCTCACTATGAATTCAACCTCCGTTTCGTTGAAGCTAAAGCGTTATTGTTTGCGTAGGCTTTTAAGTGAACATAGAGACGTCAGACACTATGTTGGAAATTCATAGCTGGCACTCATTCAGCACAAGAAGTCTTTTCGAAGCGTTTGGGGAAAGTTCGAGTTTTCAAAGTAGAAGTTTCTCTGAGGTAATCAGTTTTTTCAACACTTCCTAGAAAGTTAAAAAAATGTTGTTCTTTTCTTGTAACATTTCGTTTCGTTATTCCAAATAGATATTTCTAAAAATACTATCTTCCGCGTGAGTTCACTGCATTCGCCTGCGAAGAAAGCAAAGGTAAGGAAAGTAGCAAATAAAACAAAATAATAACAATAAATATCAGACGTAGGTATGGTTATTGATTAATATTCTTAAGAGATGACGTTAGTTTAGCTGTGAACTCTGCCCAAACTCAGACTTCTGTTCTGAGCCTTACGCGAGTAAGTTAGCCCGATAATGTGAACATAGTATAATTTTTGGAAACATTACATCTCTTTTTTTTCATATGAGAACTCACTCAGAGGATTTCGCTTGATGGACAGAAAGCAGTGGAGAGAGAGAGAGAGAGAGAGAGAGAGAGAGAAAGAGAAAGTGGTGGCAGCTTAGCGGATGTATGTCCAACCCGAAAGTGATATGCCTTTCCTGACTGAGCATTGAGTGTAGCTATGAACCTTGTACGGTCAGTATGGCCAACCGCACCGGATTTGACGGTCGTGACTCTTCTCTACTCAGCAATGCGGCAGTCATTAGGATGAAAGGAAGACTTTTCTGCGTAATTCGCGGCGAAGTGCTGGTTAATTCTGTTGGATGATGAAACGTGGGCGCTATATAAACCGCACAGAAACCATCATACGGGTCAGAGGAAACACTAACATTAATGTTAATAATAAACCTCAATATCTGCCTTGCCTCCTTTGCTGGGAGCGAATTCCCTCCCGACGGAACCGTGCGTTAGGGAAAGCCAACTGTCGATCACAGCTGAAAGCATGAATTTGATAGTCCAAAAGTTATGACACCTGGATTTTTCAAAATGACATCTCTCGGCCTCATATGACATTAGTGATTTATATAACAATGTGTCATTCTTTTAATAGATCGATGACGTGTTGTTTGATCGGAGTTGGACGACGAAACCAAAAAAATTGATTCTTGCATGGATTGTTCGAAAAAACCGGTTTCTCTTTTCACCAAGTACAGTGAAGCCATGAAAAACAAGTGCAACTACGGACGGACAACAATTTGAATAAAATACTTTTAGGCTGACTGTCGTAGGAAAAAACCGACAAAATCAAGAGATTATTTCTTTCTTCTTCTTTATGAAGAAGGCCAACATTGTTGTATTGACCTTCCGCAGTCACGAGCAATGCCACGAAACAGTAAGTCAATAGGCCTAAGCTATGCGTGTGAGCCGCACTATCGTGGGAAATGCAAACCATTCCATGTTGTTTGCTTTTTTCTTTTGTCCATGTCACTGATTATGAAGTATTTATTAGCTATCATTACTGCTTGCTATACTAACACATGTTCAAGTTTACTTACATAGTTTTAAACACGTCAGTAAACGAATGGACATGATGACCGGGCAAGTTCATGTTTTTTGTGGTTTTTTTTTTTTTATCAAATTTCGTATAACTCGGTAATTATTTTATAAATTTTAATGACAGTTGAAATTAAAATGCAATCAAATCAATAATAATCGTAACAATAATAATAACCGCAACCACAATAACAGAAATAATTAATAAATGAGATTAACGCCGATTGTTAATGTTAACAATATTTTCATTTAAATGTTTTTTTTTTCTTTTTGCCTTTTCCGCAGTTTTTATTTTGTTGTTGTTTTTTTTTTTTTTTGCTGTTCCTCTTCTTTTGCTAATCGAATAATTTCCATTTTGTGCGCTTTTGTTGAAATTCTGACACGTGCACAGAACACGCATAAAATGCATACAATGTACATAAGTTAATGTATGCACACAGCAGACATTTATCTTTATGCAATGAAATAAATAAAAATAAAATTCATAAATGTATTTATTATGATGTAAACGCATCAACGCACGCACGTATGGCACTTGCCATCAACGCTTATGCATATTAAATAAGTTATTATTATTTTTGGTTTTTCATTCTGTTTTTTTTTTTTTTCTTTATTTACCAGATAAATTTATGGTTATTTTAATTTTGATAAATCCAATCCATTTCCATTTCAATAATTTGTAATAGCGCTACGTGAGCCAGCCGTCCAATCAGTTATCGATTTCTTATTAGCTGTTTACGAATTCATCCTCGATTGGTTGTTCAAATGAAGTTATTTTGAACTTTTTAAAGCACTTCTACCACTCAAGTCATTGCAAAGTCAATTAAATCGTTCGATCAAGATTTCAATTCAAAAATACAAGGATTTTTACTGGCAGTGTGCAAAAAAAAAAAAAGAAGAAAACTTTTCTACTCGAAATACAAACTTATGGAAAATATGATAACATTGTTTTTCTACTAACGTTAACGTTAACTTCAGCAAGAGTAACATAAACTGAGGGCGACAATGCACGAAGCGATAAGTTGACAGGTCAAATGTCAAGTTTTTTTTATTGGAAAGCATTACCAGCAGCATAGTGGGTCATTTCAACTGCATGAGTAACCAAATAGGTAAGAGACGCGATTGAAAAGTCATTGTTCGCGCATTCAAATCTCAGTGTGGTAAGGTCATAGCAATAGTGAGTGCTGAGTCCGTAAAGGCTGCTGCTAGGCTGAGGTCAACAACCTTTCTAAACTCTGCCTCTTTCCTTACATCTTTCTGACCACCACCGTATTGCAAGTAGAGCAGACATCTCCTGAATGATTGGTCGCATTTAAAAGAAAAAAAAACAATTTCAAGTGCTCCGAATATCTTGGTAGTTGTTATATTTATCAATCTTTAATATTTGCCCTCAAAAAAATGGGGTGGTAGCACTTCTCTAGTTTTTTCAAAAAATCTTCAACTTTAATTAGTCCTTTACATGATACAAAAAAGTTTTTTCAGAAAATCTTCAACTTCAATTAGTCCTTTACATGATACAAAAAATGCTTGCAGGGTCAAAAAATTTTAAAGTCTCCGTCTTTATACCCTACACCACGGTTGGAACAGGTCATATTAATTTTCTGCGAAAGTCCCAGAAAGGCATAAGATAGAAACACCTTTTATTATACTCATCGATTGGCCCGATCGAATCCTTTCCGTCCATCTGTGGGCCTATTCTTTGCCCATATATTTTTGTGTTCAACATACAGGTGAAGAAGGAAAGCGCTTGGAAATGGTTCGGATCCGTCCACTTTTTCGACCATCCCCCACATAACGCTTTACTTCAAAGATTCGCTACATGGAAGAAAATTTTCTATTTCTTAGAGCTCACTCCATAAAAGATATCTCATGAACAGTAAGACCTTTAGAAAAAGATTAATTTTTTACCATTTTATGATTAAATTTGTACCAATTAAGGAAAAAAAGTCACGGTAGGGAATTTGGATCACATAAATCTATTTCATAGACCCTCACATAATATGTGTAGGAATTATCATGAAAAGTAAGCAAGAAAGCTTAATTTCCAGGTTTTTGTAAAGGACCCTGAAATATAATACAATTTTTAGGGACTTAATTAAGTTCGGAAAACTTGTATCGCGTCATGTGATGTTTCGGTCATCGTTCAGTGTGCAGGTTTTCATGAAAAAGATGTCTTTGCATGAAAATAATGTGTAGTTTTCTTGGGTTATTACAAACGAGTGAATAACGAGACTACTCGAAGTGCCATAGGCTTATTAAAGTTCACTATCGTCTGACTATAATGTTCTTACTTAATTTTTTTTTTCACTTCTAATTTGCATTAGTTACATTGCGGGCTACAGAGTCCTCCCGAAAATGACTTCGCTATAGCTACTATTTGACATTTTTATGCCCACCACTGAAGGATGGCAGATAGACTCATTTTGTCATAATATTTGCAATACCCAGCAGAAAGCTTCACAGTCTCTATATAATAGATGATCAGCATGAAATTCTGAATCGATGAAGTCAGGTCCTCTCCATCTATGTGACTGTGTGGTGTGTGCTGTTGACATTCTTCTGGCCGCAAAAATGAAGATATCGACATTAAATTTGATGGAATCATTGGAAGTCTTTCCACGCTGCTTGGTATTGAAAATGGGCCAAATTAGTCAGAGCACAAGCCCGCAGTGAAGCGTAGACTAAGCGCAACTCTGTTTTTCTAAACAAAATATTTATGGATCTTTGCTCATTACTCCCAAGTTATAAAAGATAGAAGGCTGAAATTTTCCACATTTACCTTACAAAAAACTTTACTTTTTTATATGCAAAAACCCGAAAAAGTCGGCCATACCGCACAAAGTATTATGTAAATAAATTTTCCCTTTTTTACTTTTTTGAGATTCTTTTTTGCGAAAAAATTGTCAAAAAACGCTTCTTAGTTAGTTTACTGAAGTGGTCTTACCTCTTAAATTGAAGCAAACATTTTGCCCATGATTTTAAGAAGCAATTTTGTCGTATCTATGTTATTTTATTAAACCCACCAACCAGGTTTTTTTTTTTCATTTTATCAAGTGTTTGTAACGCCCAGAAGAAAGCTGCGGATATCTCTTAATTTATATATACTCTTGGTCAGTATTAAATCTCTGAATCGCAAAAGTAACGCTGTCGGCTTCAAATTTGACGGAGGCATTTGAATTTCTTGCATGCAGATCACTACTGAAAATGGGCTAACACAGTCGGAAGATACGCCCGCAGTATAACGTAGTCCAAGTTTGATTTAAAATCAAAATATATATATCACACATACATAAAGAAGGCTCAATGTAATATAAAGATACGGCAACCCACATGATTTCTGGGTAGTACTTCCTTTCAAACGAAATGTGTGAAAATTTCATGATTTCGAGCATTAGTTTACAAATTGTAGTGATATCCGTCCGGCTACTTTTTGGGTCGGTTTAGACGAATTTCCCCTATTACTACTTACTGATTTGATTATTCAGAAATCGCATGGGGCTGTGAAAAGTATTGCCATGTATGTGTCAAACCGGAGACTTATTGAGTGATGTGATATGTTATACAAATCTGTAAATGTTAACCAGTTTACTATTGCGATCTTTTTGAAAAATGTGCCCTTAATATGTGTCGCATATACCAATCGGTGACAACTGTGCACAGACTATGTTAATTTTCCATTGTTCTTTGCATATATTGTAAGGATGTGTTAAAAGGAAATGGTTTATGACCTTACACGACGTTTGTATGGCGCGATTAAGTTTGATTACAGTTTTTATTATCTGCACGACAGGTGGTGACTTCAGTCACGACTATACTACGATACAATGCATTTGCAGACAAAAACCACTATTGACACTATGTACAGGTTTTTCATGATAATTACTTTTGTATTCTAGTTCTTCGTTTCACTTCCTCTTGGCTTCCCTACATTTCAAACATCTTGAAAGTGACGAATTTATTTTATTTTTCATTAAAATTGCTATGTAAATAGCAAACCATAACTTCTCCATAACGAGTGTAATCGTTCATTAAAAACGTCTGTCCGTTAAAGAATGGTTCCTATATTCCTCTTTCCTGTAGTTAGATAGCGAAAATTAACCTTGAAAATATGTGCACACGATGTGATTTATACCGAACGGATGGGTATTAAACAATTTGCCCCAAATAAAATAAAACTCGATTATTTTTAAACTGTAAAGAATATAAGAAATAGTATGAGAAATGTGTTGCTTGCAAGCGAATAGGTATGCGCCTACATTTCATCCAATCTGCGTAGGCTCTTTCAAAAGCAGATTTCAGAGTCCTCAACAACGTATATAGTAAAGCAGATAACCACTGATCTCAGTGATTCGTAAAACCCAATTTGAAACCTTTGCGATCGGGAAATGTCTTTAATGAGAGTATAAATAAAGGAAAAATATACATTAGTAAATATCACCAGCGAATAATCAGATTTTTTGTTTTCTATGTATAAATTACAAAAGGTAATCTGCAAGGAGCCGGGCGGCATTGATTTCTACAACAGTTTCTTGATGCCGGCATAGATTGCAAAGGATTAATTCCTACACAAAAACTTTATTCATTATATTCTTGTTTACCCTACAATTCATTTCGTTATTTTGCTTACTTATGTTCCATTAGGTTGGCTCGGACGGTAATCAGATTAATGGTACGCACATTTAGATTTAAAGTAATGATATCTTAAACATCAGAGTAGAAACTTTTACGATTAAGTGGCGGAGCGGCGCTCATTATACCCCCCATATGCATTTTCATGAGTTCCCTGATATTCCAACACCGATTAAGTAATACTGTTTGTGTATAACTAACTTACAATCTAAACTAAATTACGTTCAATGGTACGTTTGCTCTTTTTGCACTTTTTCGCGATTTTTAACGATAAAAAAAAAAAAAACTAAAAAAAAGGAAAAGAACTTAATTATCATACTCTCTAATATTAGATGAGCGCGTCTCACTTTTTCTATTTTCAAAATACAAGTGGAAATTCATATGGTGTACATGTTGCACTTTATTAAAGCAAAGGTGTTTACAGTTTTGGTTGCTTAGGCGTGTGGGCAATGTAGGCTTGTTCTCTTTTGCATACTTTTAAGCGATATATTCTTTTTTACAAATGGGAAAATGTCTAGAACAGATTCTACCCAGTTGGACAGACGGAAAGATGGACAGACGGACATGCTTGAACATATTCAGAATTTTATACTCATCATGCATATATATACTTTGTTGTGTTGTGTCTGAAACTTCCCTCTGGGCGTTGCAAACGCTTTGACAAAATGAATAGATCCCTCAATATTCGGTGAAGGCTGTAAAGCAAACGAAAAAAGGATTGTCTGCCTTTTATTATTTAACGAATTAAAAACATTTATTTTAATAAATTCTTGTTTCAATTATTGGAATCTATTTCTGTAAAGCAATAACAACAATAGCAAAAAGGGGAAAAAAAAAAAACTTAATTTTTTTTCTAATTCATAAATAATAAACAATACATTTTGAAGCACATTTTTTCAGAGCAAACAAGCGAAAAGAAGCATTTTTATGACTATTTTTCCATCCACAGATTTATTTATTTATTTATGAAAATTAATTATATTGTAGTGTAATAAATTGTGACGGACACCAAATAACAGCACGAGAGCTAAGCATGTTATGTTCGCTATAAATTGAATTTAGAATTACCAGCAGTCATGCATCATGTCATTGCATGAAAACCATAAAGCATTTCGATAATTATTAGTTAGCTAATTGGACGATTGAAATTGACCCTTAACGATCCCGAAGTTCAAGTTCACACTTCAAGTTCACTACATTGATATAACAAGTGAAAATGAGATTTCAGAAATAATCCGGTGCAATGCTTAAAGAGTTAATTATATATGTAATAATCAGAGGAGTGATATGAATAATAAAACAATTTTTGGGGCCTTATACGCAACATCGGATCCACTAAAGATGCCATGTGGCTTATATGACGGCTTTGATCCTTTAAGGGTTAACATTCAAATGAATTTTAAATGGTCTTGATTTGGATAATTTTTATAATTTTATTATTTACAATTTTAAACGTTATTCGTTTTGTGCGTTTTTCATTTTATGCGATTTTTTTAAGATGAAAATTTTCAAAAAAGAAAAAAAGTTGAAAAGATAATTTTGGTTTATTTTGATAGCATTTATCAATTGTGCTATGTTGCCAAACAAAAAGTAAATAAATAAATGAATATATAAACAAAAAAAAAAAAAGCATAACAATAATAACAATTATTTTTCTGATTTTTTTTTTTTGTAAAAAGTAACTAATTTGATATTTTTATGTTTTTTATGAATGCTATTTCTATTCCATTTTATTAAGTCTAGCACTCTTTATTTTATTCCCAATAAATGGTAAAATGAAGTATATACAGAGTTTTATCCAATTTACACGGTTTTCCAAAAAAAGTTCGAAAGTTTTTCTATTTGTTTCACACGAAATATAGATTTTATGTAGAGCGGATATTTATGGAAGATTGCAAGTTTTTGACACCGACATGGCTTATGTATTCATCTTTTCGAGTGCGCTCCAATATCCTAAAAATTTATTAACCAAAATAGGCGCTGAATCAAGCGCCTTACGTGGTTATCTCTTTTGCGATTACTGCCTCGATTTTTGCAATCGTGATATTTGAAACGACAAATATCAAAACGGTATCTGCCAAAATGACTCGGATTTATAAAGTCATAAGACATAGTTGATAAGATCTTCACCGATAGTTTGCAGTAGCGTATCGTCATCACTTAAACGAGAATATGAAAATACTTTCATTTCAAAATGAATTGGGCACAACCATCAGCTATGCCTAAAACACAATGCAATGCTGGTTTTTCCCACAACTGCGACATTTATTGAAATTTAAGTGCTTTACCCCTTTTAGCAGCTCTTAGAAGAGACTTAGAAGTAGACCTTATGAACCGATCTCATGCATTATTAAAACAAAGATTCTTTTATTAGCCGAGCCTTAATGTATTAAAGTGCCGCCTACTTTGACCCAAAGCGACACGGAGTACTATTTTTAAACTCTCCGCGATTTTAGATCTTTTAGATCGTGTGATATTCACATGATGACATTGGAATGAATGAATAGAGTTTTAAATCGAGAGTAGTGGAAATTCCACAGAGCGTTCAGTGAATTGTCTATTGCTGGGTTGTTGAGGTTTGGAAGAAGAACCTAAAATTCTTAATATGGAGCAGAAATTTGACTATGTATGTCTTCGACTATCTGAAGCTTTTTACAATCTCATTTGAACGCCTCTACCTTCCAACATTTTTCTATTGCTGTAAACATTCGCCCTATCTTTCAATTATTGAGTTTCCTCCTTGCATTCGTCTATTAACTTACAAGGACAGGCATACATACATAGCCTTTGGTCGAGTATAAATCTTTTCGGATTTATGTTCCAACAATGACCAGCAACAATCCAAAAATGTGTTAATAGAATTTCAAAATAGCTTTGCCAACAACCGCAATCTCTGATGACCGCGATTATTGTAATAAGTTAAGCAGAATTAAGTAAAGAAAAAACCAAAAATATTACACCTGGGCTAGGGTGACTTTTAAATATACTATACCGCTTCGCCTAATAGAATTCTTCATTTAATTTCGTGAAAAAATACGGTAACATGTGTCTTGTTTCCATGTAAACGGAATCTCCATTTTCATGATAACCCTTATCTGAGAGGGGACCAAAGTATGAGCTGACGTGGCTTAACTTTAGCGAAGTTAACTTTTTTCTCAAAGACCATAAAATTCTTCATCTGCGGAAAATTAGTATTTGTCGTCTTATAAAGGCTAACTTATCAGTCAATATTGCTGGTCAAAATTTGCTGCAATTAATTTTCATGTCAAATTACTATCTTGAGCCAGCACATATTTTAAAAATTAGATTGTTTTCCACATACAGGTTTACTTTTGCTGAGCATGAATCAGAGTCAAATTCAGCATTGTTTCGCGAAATAAGACATTACGAGACATGGCCATAGAAATGGTCCCATCTACTCCGTTTTCGTTCCCTGGTATAAAATATGCCAGTGTGTACCTCAAAGATTGCGACCAATAGGTTGAATCCAGAAATATATGCCATCAGATGGACAGAGAAACAGATCTATATCTCTGTGTATTTAACGTCTACACCTGGCATGTGCCTTAATCAGACGGGTTGCCTACAACCATTGGCAATCGAGAGGTAAGTTGCTGGAGGACCCCTCAGAGAAGGAGACAATCCCCATTGAAGGGGCCTCTCTACCCTGAAGTCCCGCAATAGAAACTGGGTGTGGGCCAAATTCTCCTTTAGTGGTATACGTCGAGGGCTATCTAAGCACCTCTTAGATAGCTCCCCGCAAAACTTTGAGGTAGCCACAGCCACCACGAATACTCCGAAGGGCCCGAAGGTTCGTACCCAAGCAGTCAGGCAAGAAGGCATTCGTCCGGCATTCCGATGGGTAGTGTGCAGCTTCCTTCCGGAGCAATCCTACTTTGGGCAATCTGACTCCCGTGGGCACCCTTTAACTTGTTGACTTATCATTCAAGCAAGAACTTACACCAAACTATACAGCTTTGGGTGATCTCATACTGTACGCATATAGCACTTGCCTTTGGACTATCCACCCGGAAGGCCGATCCATTCACTATCCTTTCTCTAGGAAAATAATGCTTCCAAGGTTGTCATCGCACAGCACACACACCCAGCTGTGCGCCAGCCCACTTGATATCGTTGGCCATCATCATTAGATGACCTCCACCAAGAGAACCGAATAGGGAAAGAAATGATACTTTTTAATTTAGAAAAGAGAGCGCCTTCCGACTAGACCTCTTCCGCTTCCAAGGAGAAAAACTTGTTGCCAGGTCACATAGTAAGCCTTAAACCTTTCTTTGCCATTGACTGTACGACTCTCAAAACGAGAGGAAAAAGAGAGCTATAATGCAGCAGTCAATGTTTTATAGGGAGTACCACGAAGAGGTGAAGGTTTCGGCAAATCTATGGGTAAACCAAAGGACCCCATAGTTTCGCTCCCCCAAGAGAGAGACGGGCGGCAGCTAGACAGACGTACAGAAATACAGACCCACACATGGACGGAGGAGTAGACAGGCGGACAGATAGACAGACGTGGGCAGCCAAACACACAGGCTTAAATGGTGTCATGTGGGTATAATAGAAACGTACGTTTACGTGTCTCTAACCTTGTAGTCTTAACACATCTTGCACTACATTTATTATACACGGGTATTATTTAGCAAAAACAACGTTGTGGGTATTTAAGATTCGTTGCAAAACCGATATCAAAAAGTTTACATTTTTTTATAAAAATATTTACTTTGAACTATAAACTGGATTTATATCATATGATAAGACCAACAAGAAAAACAATAACAACAACCGTACCTACTAAGTAAACAGTAAAACACACGCTTGGCCATTTACTCAAAGCCATTACTTACAAATACTAAAACAGGGAAGCGAACAAACAAACGCAGATATAAATAATACAAATGTCAGTGCCAGTGTCATTGACAGTGCTGGTGCTAGCGCTGGTGTCCGTAGTGCAATTCTGTAATTTTTATGAATTCACGATAGCGATTATAACAAATGCATACACGCACATACACGCAATAACATACATTGATTTACGTACGTATTTATTTGGGAGAACTAAAACCATCTATTTCCCCAAAGGCAAGATGTACTAAGCAAAGCAAAGCAAAGCAAAGCACAAAAATAGAACATGCAAAGAGTTAAAAGTGAAACATATGTAAATAACGATTTCATATTTACATTTTAACAAATATTTATTTAATGCTAAAAAAGAAACTAAATAAAATAAATCTATACGCTGTACGAGTGCACTATTGTTACGAAGGCACATGCATGCAACATATGCACATTTATGTGTACATTGTGCATGTCGTATAAATTTAAAATTGTTGCAACCGAAAAAAAAATCTAAACAAAAGAATTTATTTCTTTTTTGAATTTATTTTAAATAATTTAAGTTTTTTTTTCTATTCTTTTAAGTGATTTGCGAAAAAGACATTTGCATCATACCTTGGCTGCTATTCCTTCATTACTTTGGGGAAAGACCTTTTCTACTTAGGAATCTTGCGAAATTGGAGAATAGATGGAAGGCAGGTCTGATGAAACTGGGACTTTTCTCATAAGTTTTTTCAACCAGCTGATCAACCTTTTTCTCAGCTCTCCTTTTGTTGCTTTAGTGGCGGTGAATGTTGACTGCTAGGCACGTGCCTTCGGGGAGTATTGTAATGGCTGTGGTAAGCTAAGAGCTTGGTAGCTGTAAATAATGAAATCCTGCTAGACTTCAAAACCTTCTTTGAATGGGTTTATTGGCCATACTTAAAATCGACCTGGTACTCCAGGATTAGTGCGGTCCCTAGCTTATAGGGATTATCCCTTTCCTTCGACGACGTAGATTCGCGCTAAAATAACTGGTTGCTTCAACGGACATTATGAGGTTATGAGGCAGGTACTCAGCTTAAACGACCCTCATACAACAACTGTTACTTTAGCGGTACGCAGGTGTTTGATGAACATCGTTTTTCTTGCTTTCCAAAAGACTGACCTTTTAATTTTTTAAGTCGGCCTCAGAGTGTAAAGATCACGTTTAGTCTACTTTGCGGCTGATAGTCGTATTTTTCGATCATAGTAATAGGTGTAGTAGATCAAAGTAAAACCGTCATCCAAACGGTGAGAAAAATTCAATTTCTTTCTTGTAGAAAGATTTAAACGCTGCTCGGAATGTCTTATATGAAAGCATTTAGGTTCTAAAGTTAGGCAAATACTTTCTCACACCCGAAATATTGATTAACATCTTATGCATCGACTGATCCGTATCTCGATGCTTACGTGCTCACGATTTTCAATTAATCGACGGTCGTTCATTATCGTATTCTTTATTTTTTTAACGGGGATCCTTCATCGAAAATGGTTGCCTTCAACTGCAGCTTTAGAAGGAATATCGTTTCTAATACTCCCACTACATTATCTTGAATTTCCAAATCTTGCCCTTTTTGGGATAGCATGTTTCATTTATAATCCTTAGAAGATCTATTTGCAAAAGTGTTTACAGGAACTCATACTTACAATGCTTCTTCTGGACTTGTCCGTTCGACCATTACTGTTCAACTGCATTGACTTGACTTTGGCAAATACTTTGCTTACATATCCTTTTACATGCGATTACCATGACTTTCGTAGTAAAAAAACACTGACAACGTACTGTGTCTTTATGCAGGGTTAGTCATAATAGGAACTTACTCCTATTTTGGATCGTAAAACGTTCTAAGAACCGGGACAGAAGTAAATGCACAGAAGGACATCCCCACAGAGGTGGGTAAATCGCATGAGTATTTTAATAATATATACACCTTGTGCAGACCCTTATGGATGTATAAGCGTATTACAAAGGTTCCGATAAATCTAGCTTTGTACCACTATTATACGGTGGTAAAACTTAAACAAGTAAGAGGTATTCATGTATTTAATGCTGATGCCAAGTGTTCAACTGTAAACATAGCCTTCTGGCTTGTTTGCTTTCAATTTGATAAAAAGAATTTTTTCTTTTTTTTGCAATTTGTCAGAAAACATTATAAAGCTTGTCATCTTTTATTTACTTTTTCATTTCTATGTCCTGCACCGCTTGTGGCACACGGTATATAAAGTTTGTACAAATTGAAACAATATTCGTAAGGACTTAAGAGCAGATTATTTATTAAAGCTTTCTACTTAGAATGATTTTCTAAATAGATTTGACCTTTTCCGTCCCTACTCTCTCTAGGTCTGTCTAATATCTGTCCATACATTTTTTTATTTAAACTTCACATCGCGATCTTAACTATACAGTGATGAAATTTGGTGCACTCAGTTTTTTGGCCCAATGGCGAAACCTGTTAGCTTCAGCCCTTTCAATATAAAGCCTTATTTCGAAAAAAATTGTTCTTATGGGAAAAAAATTTTCAAACACGATATGAAAAGCATGCATCGGATGGACTAATTTTTTGAACCTCTTCCCTCCGAATCATATTTACAGAAAATGAGCCTAAGTATAGCAAAAAAATTTAATTTAAAATATATCTTGATGCAAATTGACCCATAGTAGTAGATTTGAACCCCAGCCACTCAAAGACTTTTGATAACAACTACTCTCTTATTCAAATTGACACAATTTTCGATATTTCATTACGAATATTAATGAAGAAATTTTTCCAATGAATTGATGTAAAGCGTTTGCAAGTCATCCCTGCCTGACTATTATCTTTTCAGTTGTTATTTTATAGGTTTTAAATAAGAAGAAGTAAATAATTTCTAAAGTATCTTATACCTAAGAGGGCAGAAAAAAGTATCTGTTTACTAATGATTTGAGTAAATATGATGACAAATTATTAATGAAATTGTGCAAAGTAACATTTAAGAATTACTTTAAAAGGGTTCGCAAACAGAAATTAATAGGAATGAAAGAAGCTTTAGAAAGTTTGCCAATTTTTTTTTTTTTTTTTTTTTATTACAGACAGAAGAACTGAAGATTTGTTACAAATATAAATGAAATGTTTGCACCCATTATTCCTATCGTCTGCAGTTTACTTTTAATCTATATTTGTTCCTATACCCTACATAGCTTTTGCTACAAGAGCATATTAAGTTTTTGTGGATGTACATAATACATAGAATGAGGTGGGATGGTCCCACCCTTTTATTACGCCAATCGATTCAAACTCATTTTCTGACTTGACTTAAGCTTGTCTATCCGCTTGCTCCGTTGATGCCTGCCCATGTATCCTGTGTTCAGTTGCAATTTTAACCCTTCAATGCATAATATTGCCAATTGTCTACATCCCAGTTCCACTTAATTTTAAAATTAGTTTAATAAAAAAATTTAAAACCAAAAATTTCAAATAAAATAATATACACTCGAGAGCGAAAAGACCGCACACGCCCCCCATTTTCACTTCAAGCTTAAATATCTATTAAATGATATTTAAGTTGGAAACGTAATTAAAACTACACTGAAATATACCTTGACCTTGAAAATCACTGCAATAGAACTATGGAAATACCGAAAAACGCTCGTTCCACGTGGCGCTGTTTCCGCGATTTTGAGCGGGTATCAAAGGATAAAAAGACAATAAAATTGCTAAAAAGAACATTTATTAATAAGAGGTCTTACCGCTCATACTCTAAATAAGCGGAATCCTGCCGCATCCTAACCCGTTCTCGCTTACTTGCGGTTCGAAGCCCTCCGAGACTCGTTCGCGCCGTGTTTCTGGCTCGTACTTGTTTTTTAGTGAGCCATATCATTAAAATGCGCGTTAGATCCCTGCAATTTTAGTCGGGCCAGAACAAATTTAACATGTTTAAGTTCGATAAAGAAATTTGCGAAAGCCTTGCGGAAAAGTTCGGATAGTTAAATTTTTTAACATCGTTGTCTTAATAGCGCGTGAGGTGCGAGAAACCAAAGTGGTGCTGTGGAACACGGCACACACATCAGTCTCAGAAGTGAAGTACCTTTGCGACCAACTTGGAAGCATAAAGACTTCAACGCAGACAAATTATGGCGACGATATTACGACGCATATATTTTCTATATAAATCACTGCTAGATTTACGTGTCTTTTTTCTATACTCTCAGTGGACTGAGAGTAGCGCAGGGCTTTCTTTACGGATTAGAAGAACTATTTATAGCAAGTTATTTTCAAAGCTTAAAAGAAAGCCACTAACAGAGACACGAATAAAATAAAATTAACATTTATAAAAATAAGAGATCATTCATAAATTCATTGCATGCTATTATGTCTAGCTTTGGTTCACCGATGTCGTTAGTAAAGGTGAACTTTGGCGAACTGAATCGAACCAACAGAGAGAAGTTCCAACAGCGATGGAATGTGGACTTGCTATATTGGTTCTCGAGACAGATTGGAATGAATAGAGCCCCGAATTATGCGGTCCCATCAACACAAATAATTTAGTGGGAAAGGGGTCTTAACTTATAAGAAACGAGGAAGAGACATAGCAAAAATATTTTAAGAAGACAGAAAAAGATTTAGGAGAAAGGATGATAATTGCGCTTTAATTTAAAGAACAATTAAGTGGCCACCTTTGATGACGTCAATACTCTTAAAGAGTATTGCGCTCACATTACTTGTGCACTTCATTGTTCTCCTTTTTAGATGAGAAAGTTTAAACAAGAAAAAACCAAGTGAACAATCAGGCAAATCCTCTACTTATGTTAATTTTAAAAATTTCAAGTAAAGTGTGTAAATGGGGTACAAAAACGCCTTCTGGCGCTAATTTCAAAGGCAGTTTTATAGTATATTACAGGAAATCGAAGAGTACCATAAACTTTCTGCTGTGTATTACTGTCATACATATCTGTTTCATTTGGTGGTATGCGGCATTATTGGTAATAAAATTCTTTACCAAGTTATGCTTAGGGTTAGGCGCATTCTTATGCAATTCCTTTTCTCGGCAAGACTAAAATTTGTCATTTTTTTCTATCCGCCTGAGTGGCCGAGTAGGCAAGTGTCTCGACTAGCAATTCAATGGTCGTGGATTCAAATCTCAAGTGCGGTAGAGTTTTTAATAATAATAATTATAAAAATAATAATAATATTAATGAAAATAAAGCCGAAAGCCGAAAGCCTTAGATGCTAGTGCTTTAAGACTTTAGTCTTAGAATTTATTCTCTGGCTAAATTTATATAATAATAATAATAATAATAATAATAATAATACCATTTTTTTCTATAGCATCCATACCCTCTCCGCCACACATATTTCCAAAGTCGTAGAATATACTCAGTTGGAACAAAATGACGAGCGAATTTTTTTCCTTTTAAATATCTCTCTCTCTCTAGACCCAGATGCTAAGATTTGGAGTTTCTCGAAACAACTATTACATCTATTTGCGCTTAGCGCCGTATACTCGTTTATTATATAATATATGACTGTTTCTGACATGTTTTTCACTTCATTCCTATTTTTGCTGAATCTAATTGTATGCCTGAAGTAAAACAAGTTATACAAGATGCTTTGTTGCTTCGATTATGACATCGCAAAGAAATTGTTAAAACTGAATGGCATTCTTTAAAACTTTTTTCAAGATTAAGGAAAAGTTAAATTAACCCCGCTACACAACCAGCAATGTATTAAGTTTACGAAATGTTCGTAAAGCCATAAAATACTCTCTCGATACTTTCTTGATTAGAGCGAAAAGCAGGCGATGTTTATTTGCCTTTCTGTATGATGCAACCACCTCTACGCCCTTGCTTCGAATGGTTGTCTCGAACCCTTTTCACTAAGCCTCTCCACCAAGCTGATAAGTACCTTAAGCTTTCATAAATGAAGCCTTCAAAATTTGTTAAGTTTTCAGCGTAGAAAGACGTTTGGGTTTAGAGCAGAGAATGATTGAGGTTAAAAGAGAGAATGACTAAGGTTAGAGGAGAGACAACATGTCACATTTGGCTAAAGGTTCGCTCCTAATCAACGTCAAGCAGGCGTGTTTTGCATAGTGTATATATATATGTATATAAATCTTGTTCCTATAAGGAACATAAGACCTCACTTTGCGAGAGGGTATATGTGTTATATATACGAGCGAGCAAATTTTCGCTTTATCTTGCAATCAAATATCGTAACAAGTCAAGTAATTTGCTTTCGTTCTGAGCAATTAAAAAAAAGAGATCTCAGTACACGCTAGTCCCCCCTAATCGCCATCCTGTCCACCCGTATTGCCGACATGCCTTAAGCGGATGGTCATAGAAAAAGAAAAATAATAATAATTTGTTTATGGTATTTGCTTGTTTTACTTACTATTTCGATGTTGTTTGCATTTATTTTGTTAGTAAAATGTTTTTGTTAAAGTCTTCTAATCGCTAGAGTATTCAAAATTCGTTATATTTTAGTTTTCTCGCATTTATTTTCATTTAATATTCTTTTTTGACGTGAAAGTTTACCCCTGCGCTTGTTTGTTTACATTTGAAAATGTTGTTAATTAGAAATGAGGATGTGTTTGATTGCGTGCCGCAGTGACTGCTTTTCAACGGCAATTTAATTTTCAGATTTTATGTTTACATCAAATTTTCACATAATTTTCTTTACTCGCTATAATACTCTTGCAATTTTATTTCCTTTACATTTTCCCCCTTTTTTTGGTTAACCGCTGTCATAATAATATGGCCAAGTATGATTTGCGAAAAGTTTATAAACAAACAAAAGGCATATAGCACCCGCTGTAAGTGAGAAGAAAGCCGAACGCCAAAGTAGAAGCTCAAGTAATTAATTGCAATATTTTTGGATTTCTATGCCAGGAAACTTCCCAGAATTCTTTTCTCTTGGTTAAGTTAAATAATTGATTAACTGTTTAATTGTATGTTTTCTGATCATTCAAGATATGAAAAGATAGCTTCGATAATGATAGATAATACAATTTCTTTTCATCCGCGTTGAGTATCCAAAATTCGTCTTCATCGTATTCTTCAATAATTTTATCATTTTTTCGTTTCTTTTTTTTTTTTTGTTTTTATTGTTTCAGTAAAATGAAAACCTTGAGTTCTTCCCCTGTGATTTTCTTATGCGGTTAAAATCACGTACTGTGCATTTTAATTAGTAATTAACACATCAACCAGCTTAAAACTTTTAAGAGAATAAATTAAAATGAAACAAACTGCAGGAGCAAGTATGAGTTAGTGAAATAGAGTAAAGAATAGTAATTGGGTTGCAAGTAACTCGTGTTTCCAAATTGTAAAATGTTGTCTTTCTAATCATCTAAGAAAAGCACATCGTCAAGCTTGTTTTCTATCTTCTTTTTACAATCTATATAAAAATATCAACGATTGAACACAAGATACCTTCAAAGAAACAACAAAATTTAAATCTATCTGCTTTAGTTGCTGTGTTCACCTGCCGACATACATAGCTGAAGTAGATAAAGAGCGACAACTTAAAGTCTGAATGCAATTAACGATGAAGGACTTCAGAGAACTTACGGGTCTCTACTATCCCTGGAGTTGACGCGAAGACTGATTACGTATGGGCTTTCTGGATAAGGCGACGTACATTTGACACCTCAACGGATCTGGAGTAACCACAGCCACAGTAACCAACAAGGTCTAACTGTCAGCACTTCGTCGCCCGCAACTATTCTAAGCCGAGCGGCTATTATTGGCTTATCAGCATTACGCTGCAAAGCCTCTAAAGCATGTGGAATATCTATAAATCGTAGATTGCCACCAAATTTTATTCATAGATCTTCAAGGCTCAAGTAGAGTTGTGTTTTAACCACAATATATGGCCCCCTGATTCCAAGCGTGGGCTCACAGGCCTGCGTGAAATTTTGGTATACTTGGACTTCCACAGCAGCGACTGCATGGAAAGGAGTCCCGCAAGAAGACGACTTTCGACATTCTTGATGGCTTCTCTATTGAAACATCCCATCGCCGAGAAAAGAAGGCGGCCAAGTCGGTCGAATGGTTATTATCATCATGATCATCATAATATATATTTATATATATCAAATATATCGACATTCTTGATGGCTTCTACATAGTATATATTATGTAGAAGCCATCAAGAATATACTATTCTTCTACATAGTATATATAATATATACTATGTAGAAGCCATCAAGAATGTCGATATATCATTACTAATGTACCTAAACCACCGTCCAAAATTTACAATTACTCTGTATATAGAGAGTAGGGTCCACACAGGGCCATCAGACACGTTACGGACAAACTATGTCTATCCAGACATTTTTGATTCGGTTTTTCGATATATCTGACTAATCTAGATTTTTGCAACCTCCTATTCTTCTGTGTGTGGTCAGAGGCCTCAAAGTTTCTTAAGCCGTCCTTTCAAGTCAAAACTCTGAACATTAAGTTGCTGGGAAAATCTCACGTTTTCAAAGTAAGTTTGAAACTATGATAGAAACTTCCAATAAATATATTTGTAGAATTTGTAAAAATTTGCGAATTAAACTCGGCTTGCACTGCCTCTTCAGGTATTTCTAGGAAATATTTATACTAAGTAAAAGTTGAGTACGTTGTACACATGATAAATCTTTTGCTTACATTTTCATTTTTTTTTTTTTTTTGGGACTTTTGTAATAGATGGGAAACTTCCATCCTCGAACTGAAACTTTAAATGATGCCGGCAAGCATTTTTTCTATACTCCAGATGAAGGGTTGCTAGTTACTTTTCCTTGAATGCATTATGTGCCTCCGATACCCGGTGAGCAATACTGCGGCAAACGACAAATCGATAAATGATGTGACAGAGCGGCAAACGTAAATGGGCTCAAAAAATCCTGCTTCTCAGGAGAATCTATATATAGTTTCTCCCTATTATTCATATGTATAAGGGTAGAACTCTATCGCTTGCAAAAAATCGCCACGATAGCTGAGACATTTTCAGATATTTATACGGTCTACAGAAGAAGTTTCCCAATTGTGAGGACAACCAAATCTGTTTAATTATCGACTGAAACTTGTTTTTTCGACTTCAAATTTTTGCGAACTTACTAGGTAAGCGTTTGATTTATGCTATGGACTGGAGATGGGATCTCTTCCATCTTTTCCTGGCACCCAGTTCCCACCTCGTCCAGCAATATACTTTTTTACACTTCCAATTGGCTTAATTGGCTCATTTTCCGGAAATGCAAAAGTCAGCAGAAGGCGCATAAAAGTACCGCATTGTTTACTTAGTCACTTTGAATCTCTTACCATCTTCCCCGAATGGATACGGCTTGATATACCCCCAATGTTATGCCTGATCCACAGCAGGATGCACTTCTTTTATTTTGATAAAAAACTCAAGAATGCCCCGATTACACACCGATTTACAAAGGATGATAAATATATATATAGAAATTCGAAATATTCTCTCAACATGTATTTTTCTTCCAAAATTATTCCTTTACCGAACTGACTTCTTATGCACGTATGTATTTTATAAATTAATAATAACCCTTTGTTTGCGGCGCCTTTGTTCATTTCTGGTCTGCGGTTGAATTTCGTTCATTTCGTTTAATTTACGAAATATTAAAATTCGTTTTCCTTATTAAAAATGACAATTTATGAGGACTTTTACAAAACATTTCATTAATATCTATTTAGACAACTTTAAAGGCTATTAAGAAAGGGAAAAAAAAGAAAAGAATATCATTGGAAAATAACACCAAAACTGAAAAGAACGCTCACAAAGTAAAAAAAAAAAAAAAATAAATAAACAAATAAATAAAGAGCAGAAAAAATTGTTTACTTAAATAATGAAACTGAAAAAATAGTAAAAAAGCAAACTGTATCCCATTTAAACCGAATTTTACATACCCATCGCTTAACAAGTAAAAGTATACAAAACATTAGCAAGGCATTCAACCAAAGCATTATTTGAACTAAGAACGAACGAATCAATTATAGAACTATATGCAAAGTGTGTAGCAGGGAGAAGAAAATGAAGGATTCGTGGGGAGGCTTTCGTTGGGAAAATCCCTTTCCAATGATTTTTTCATACGTCCATTACGATTATTATTATTGTTATTACCGTTGCTTTAGTTTACTGAGACTAAAGCACAATTTGAACCAATCATCGCATGAGCACTAGTAACGAAGACTATTGACTCTTTATAAGCTACAGCAAGCGTGCAATACCTAGAACCTGAAGAATCGGAATCACTTTCTGAATCGATTCAAGATTATCTGTCCGTCCATCCGTCGTGATATTTTGTGTTCAACTCACAGGTCGCAATTGTCGAGATCTTGAAATGTTTGACCCCAAGTACTACCGCCTTTAAGATGCTTCAGATCGGAGCACTCTTTTGATTCTTATTTTGAAAGGTGTTTGTGTGAATAATTGCAGAGTGGTGAAGGCTAATTAATGGTGACGGCGTTACACTGTAGTGTTTTTAGTTGTTTTTCTTTAAATATTAGTTTTACTTTTGTTCACTAATTCGACAGACATATTTGCTGTAGGAAAAGTGGGAAGAAATATTTATTAAATATGCTTTTGGGAAAAACAAAAGGCAGACAAAAAAAAAGTAGAGCAAATATCTCCTCTACAGTTTACTGCCAATTGATTATAATCGCTTCACGAATAATAGCATGGAATAATAATTATTTTTTCTAACATGAAAATGATCATAATTTTTAGAATCATCGTCACCCCAGTAAAGAAGTTTTTAATTAACATATCTTTCTCTATGGGGTTTTCAAGAGTGTAAGAGCGAGGCTTAATTGCATCTCCTAACAGTTTCAAATTGTGTTCCGCAAACACATATACATATATTTTGTAAAAAAACTTTCCAAAAGTTTTATTTTAACTGAATTTTGACTTAAATCCCTCCGTGACTTCGTTTTATAGGGCTTAACAGAGCTCTGTCAAGAAATTTTGGTTCGCGTCCTTGCTAGTTATATTTAGATATAACTTCACACCTTTCGTTTATTCGTGTCTTTCTTTTAAATATTTGGGGTTTGTTTAAAGCCAATAACGGGAGAATCGCCCAGCAACATAACGACAACTGTTTAAGTCTAGAGCAATGGTTTTCAGGCCTTATCCTGCCAAGCCTCCATAAAAGGTGGGGGTTCTCTAGAAAGACGCTTCTTATAATTCGGAACTTGCTGCTCTAATGTTATTGACTTACAGAAGTGAACATAGCAGACTTTTTTTCCTATTTTTTCATTGTGACCAATTACTCAGGTGATGCCCATTATATGTGTAACCCGCCGACTGTTAGAAAGAAGTGAAAAAAGGGATATAAATAGAAACCGACTGAATACTCGCTATAGCTACGGCCAAAGTAACTCTACCGCGCTGACATTGGAACCTACAAACACCGATTTGGGGGTTGCGATACACGGATACTCATGCGGATACCTAACAATTCGTGCCTCTGTCGAAAGCAAAAAATTAGTTAGTTCCAAAGAATGATTCAAATTAACTTAATAATAGATAGGGGTGGACTTTGAGATGAGTGATGAGCAACCACTTGATGTAGAAGGATTAGTATTTGTTGAAATTACTGGGCAAGAAATGCAAAGGTGACGTTCGTTGGACTTAATATGTATTCGAAATGACGACAAATGCACTCAGAAGCCGAGCGTTTTTTTTTAAGCGGTTTTAATAATACCTCACAAGGGCTGATATCTGCGTAACTTACACCGCCCACTAACTACAAGAGTGAAATATACTTGGGAAATTTCAAGGCTTCGCCAACGAGCATGCTCCCCTCCATGCAGCTCTAACCGAGATTTTCGTGTTCACATGTAAGTACATCCAAGGCAGGTATAGTACATAGATAAGAAAGATATTTCCAAGAATTCAGTTCTTTAACAGGATTATTCGACTTTCTCGACTTCTCACTCCGTTTAGAGCTGCCGGCGTGCCACACAGCATACATTTTGCTTTTGGAACAACGTTGCTCTGGGCAGGCTTTCCCATCATTCCGCATATTTCCAGTCTTAAGTCAAACATACGAAAGTGCTATTCCCTTCTTCACTCACACTCTACCTGTAATCCTTTCTGACCGCCACCGTGCACGCACATATAGCTCACATGCCCTGAATGGCTGATCAAATATAAAAAAGAGAAATAAATTTCTAGCAAAATGAATGAAAGGAAGAATCGTAAGCTTTTAGTTTGGTTTTCTCTGAAAGGTATAATGCTGACCGCAATAATTAAGACGCATTTAAGACAAGGAAACGCCGCGCTTTCGAGAATGAAATATTTTATTTATATCTCCCGTCTGTGCACGATTCTATTAGATGCCTTGAAGATCTATCTACTCGATGCACACTAAGTATATCAATACATATTTCTGAAACTTGACGGCCCCTTATGCTAACCATAAGTACAAACTAAAAATCAAATTTACATATTTCGCCTTAATGGAATGTTTGTATTAGATCCTATTACACTATTATTTATCTATGGTTCGATTTACCTGATTTTCTCATCAACATATTAAAGAAAATTTTAAAATCTAAATCTAAATTTAACCCATAATTTCGAGAAAAGAAAAACGGTATCACTTTTTTATTCAAGGCCGACCTTTCAGCACGGCTTTAGTTAAATTTCGAACATAATGTGATTTTCGAAGCACATTTTTGATGCTTCAACTGTGATTTTAGCACCGCCGTACAGACGAACATACATAAGACTGATCCGTTATTCTCGTCAATCAAGAAGTTTTTCTGGGTAACTGAATCATGCCGTAATGCTTGAGTAAGTATAAAAACTATATTATGACATTTCTAGAGTCTATCTAGGAATATATTGGATACTATCTACATCTATATAGAGGTATGCATATATCAGGCCAGGAAGATATACAATCCATATTGGTTGATTTCAATTGTTGCAAACAAAATGATGAAATTAGCAGAATCGTCTGTTTGCAGTGAGTAGTGTAGTAAACCTTTGTACCATTTGAACAACCGCAAAGATACCGCAAGTATAGGTTTTTGTGTATGACAAGCAGTTAATGTATGTAAATATTGTTTGTACGACGTTACTTGTAGGTATGTTCTTCTATCCCCTCCTTGCCCTAATTTTATTTTTGTAATGGATACAAACTATTGTTGTGCGGTCCATGCTCTAAGAGCACATTGCTCCTTACCAACGATTTTACTGCCTTTGTTTCTTTTCTCTTTTTTTTATTTATTTATTTATTATTATTTTTTTGAATCCTTATTATCACTATAGCTCTCTAGTGGCTATCAAAGCCACATGAATGGTCCATTACCATAAGAGCCTTTAATTAAACATTTTATTAAGCAAAGAGAAAAGAAAAGGAAAAAAAATTAAAAAATAAAGTAAAACAAAAAAAAAAATGGCCTTTCGGAGTTGAAAAATGTGGAAAGACCCAAAAACATTGACTAGCCAAGCAAAAGACAAAATTTGTTATGAAAAGACACGAAACACAAGATAGGTAGGAAACGCGCAATAGTGCAGGAACGAGGAAAGAAGACAAAGCAATATTTACTTTAAATCTCAGAAATTATGGTTATTTCTACTTTTAGAGAATTCAAAAAAAAAAACAAATTTAAAAAAAAAAAAATAGAGTAAAATCTTTGCACTAATCTTCAGGTGTTATGTTAGTTTTATCAAGTGGTTTTAATAGAAATAAAAGATTGCTTCGCATGAGTATATAACTGGAGTGTAGAGCTTAGCCACACCTATCTGTCCAGCTGTCTGTCCGTTCATTTATTGTCTTCGTGATTACGGCCTTAAAAGTTTAACCGAATGAGCAGCGGAGAAGGTAAGAATCCCAATTACCAAGTTGGTCGTCGCCTGATCAAATTTAGGTCCGGTAAAGTTTGCTATGGCCATGGTTTTAATTAATGTTCAGTCGGTAAAGGGACAACACTTATCGATAGGTTACGCATCCACTAAGCCGCGGGCACCACCTCCCGCCTTTTTTCTCTTTCCTCACTTCTTTCTGACTGTCACGTCAATAACAGACATCCCTTAAGCAGTGGGTTATCAAAAAATAAAAAAAAAAATGTGGATGAAATGATGAAGTCTCGCATTTTTTGCTATACCTTTCACCATTTTAAGTTGGAAAAATTGGCGAAATTGCGTAAAACCTCCGCCCACAATTACGAAGAAAGCAAAGCTTTAAGCTAGAGTTGATATGTTTCGACTTAGTGTGAACCCCAGCAAATCAGACCAACAGTTATTCTTCTATTACCCAAAAATTACACACTGCCCGTTGTTAGTACATTGTTTTCCGCTTGTGCAGCAACCTTCCAAGTGCAACCAAATTCAAAAAAAGAATTCATTTGGTGCATCCACTGTGCATGACAGATATATCCTCTAAATAAAATCGTTCGCTTTATTTTGCAATGAAGAATCATTCACAAGCCAGAGCTATGTGGTAAAAGAGTCGACTTAAACCAAATGTATTTATTTTTACATTTTGTTAAGTATTTTTTTTGCCTTTAAATGTTTGAAATTCTTGTTTGTTACTGTCTCCAACAAGTTGACATTTATACATTTACGAGATGTTGCTTTTCTTTTCTTTTATTCTTTCTTTTTTATATTTATTTATCTCATAATCTCAGTGACATTTACATGCCAAGCATATTAAGGTACAACTATGACTTTGTGCGTTTGTGTTCATATTTGTTTTATTGTGTGCTAAAAGATTGTTTATCATGTAAATGATTAATAAAAAAGAAAAAAAAAAACGAAAAACGAAAAAAATGTATGAAAAAATCAAAGAGGAAGAAGAAGAAGAACGTATTCTGGTAAATATGTTCAAGTGTTGTTTTTATGGTGTATTTGCGTATAAATGGAAAATGATAATAAAAATAAAAAAGACTAACGAAAGTCAGTCGAAACCAGAAGCCATATGTATATATGTGTATGCATGTGTATACAAAAGAATTTGAATCTTTTTTTAAAAAGTGTTTTATCTTCTAAAATATTTGTAAAGATTACACACACAAATACTTATGTGCACAAGACTTTGATTCATTTAAAAGCATTGACTCAAGAGGCAGCAAAGAAAAATATATTTTCGAAATTTTGAAATGAATGAACAACGAATGAATAAAAAAAAATGAGTTTTTAGAAATATTTGAGGTTCAACCTAAAGCCAAAAGTTTCTGAACGGACTGTCACAATGCAAACATAAAATAGTAAACTTGGTTTTCTTCATACCTACAGTGCTAAATATTTAATGAATTTTTAACACTGAGTATACTTTTCAAAGTTTTAGTGGAGTTTTGTAATTTCTTAGCAAATTGAAATTCAATTCTATTTCAATTGTAACCATGCAGACCAAACAGCAAAATAATAACAAACACAATCATGTTCATGAAACTTTTATTGAATTTCTTTTTCTTCTTTTCTTTTTTTTTTTTTGAAAACTAACATATTTTCTTTAAATTACTTCAGCTCTTTATTGTAAACTTTTAAATTATTGCGCACCTCATGGCATAGATCGTAAAGACTAAAGTGTTTATTAATAAAAAGTTATCCTCATCTAGAGATCGAATGTTAAATTGGCGGGGCCTGCAAATGTGACTTCATTTCTCATTCGAAATAAATTTTTATATTTTTTTGTACTTTTCCATATCGATATGGAGTAGATTGCGCTTACGGTGTCAAAAGTATTTTCTTCAATATCGCACGATATTTTTCTGTACGTGCTACTGTGATCAAAAGTGAACATCATTTTGATTGCATCTTTTTTAAATCTATATAATTTTCCCAAACTATTACGTCGCCTTCGAAGTAATTTCCTTCGGATACTACACACTTATGCCAACGCTATTTTCAATTTTCGAAGCAGCTGTTACAGTCGATTTCCAGAATGGCTTTCAAAGCTTCCTGCGATTCTGCTTGGTATCGCTTCAGTCGAAGAGCCAGAAATCACATTGCGTTAAATCGGGTGACGTAGTGGGTTGACTTTTTAACGAAATGACCTCGAAGTACCAATGCAGAATTGAGTATCTTTGGTACGAAGCGAGGACGTTGCAAAACCAAAATATCTTTTAAAATATTCCGTTTAAAATGCCAACACCGTTGGCAAGTACCCTAATTGGCGATTGACGATTGTTGGTCACTGAACTTTTGATTTGCTTGTTCATCTGCAGATGTGATGTTACTTCGCCTGTTCTCTGCTCTTTTTTGAATCGTAAAGATTTCTCTCCGTTAAAGTCAAAGCTTCTCTGCAACATTCTAAACGTTTTCGCAAACAAAATTCATTGCAGCTTCTTCGCTCAACAAAATCATACAATGTTAAGATTGGAAGAAATAATTTTGATCTCGTAAAGACCCAACAAACATTGACCTCCAGAGATGTAGAACTTGGCATAAAAGTACAACGTTTCCGATATTCGTTATGCCTGCTGAATTTAACTTTCATATTGACCTGAATTTGTGATCGCAGTATTATTTAACTTTCATATTGACCTGAATTTGTGATCGCAGTATTACGTGAAATGGGATATCCCCTGCTAGCACTTTTCTACTGATTATAATAAATAATATTCGAGATGAAAAAGAAAGATGTTGAAAGTGAAACCAGCCTACTACTGCGATCAAAAAATAAGCATAATTTTTCCAATGCACTTATGTCAATCAATCAATCACTCGATCCTCAATCAATCGTGCAACTCTATTGTCATTGAATATATTGACATGAGACATGGAGCCCAAAGATAATAATATCTGTAAAACAATAATTTCAAGATTTCATAGCCTCTTCGAAGCTTAAATAAAAAGTTCACCATATTTTCAATCATAGTAGTATGTACATGGGGCAGTATTTCAAACAGCGGCAATTAGTAAGCAAAACAAGCCAAAAAAAAAAAAAAAATCAAAAGGCATAAATAAAATTCAATAAGAGAACACGTGATATTATGCGAGACGTTGAAGTTTTAATTCGAGTGAAAGAAAAATTCTTAGAAGATAAATAACTAAATAAGTTCAGGTTGTGCTTTGAACTGTGCACATACGCTATAGAAACATCGTCTGTTTTAGACCAATCAACTCAGAATCATTGAACGACATTATCTAAGCCTATCTGTTCATCTGTGTGTCCTTGTGTCCCCATGAGGTACGCTTATGTGTTTTTATACTCAATCTCAACTTACTGGCTGGAAGATCTCGTATATATGAATACAATTTGGTATGTGTTTTGGAAAATTACATAACGAACGTTTTTAAATGACAAGAAGATCTAAGGCATACTGCGCTTTACATATATGTGCATTGCCTTTGGCCAGGGGCACTCGACAGCAAAGTCAGACAGACTTATGGACAACGATAATGAAAGCATCACCCTCGTCACCTCAGCATATCGCTGTAGACTAATGTACAGGTATCTCCACAGTAAGTTTTCTGCACAGATAAAAGAGATATGTGTGTCATTTAGTTTCTTTAGTCAAACCACTCGTCCTGCAGATGCCAATTTACTTCGATATAATAGTACGTCCCCCCTTTTTTTATTTCCGCTGTCAAACTTTTGAATAACCTGACTGCAGTGGTCTTTTTTACCATTTCTGATGTTCCTGCTTTTGTAAAGACAACTGCCCTTACTATGCATAATCGTTTCGGGACTTTCTAGGATGTATAGCTGACACCCGTACAGTATTAGGAGAAAAAAGGCGTTTTTGGTGAACTGTTTAATGAATGATGAATGCTTTCATCGATCAAACCCATGTTTTCATTCACCAACTACATGAGCACAGTACAATTTCTCTTTTAATGCGATGAACAGACGAACAATAGCATAAGTAGATGTTAAGCATTTCGAAAAGGAAAATCATTATTTTGCAAAGCTTAAACACAGAACTATTTAGGTTTGATTTTCACAACCCTTGTGCTGGCAGAAGTATAGCTAACGTAGCTTCGTGGCAGTCTATATTCAGTTATATCTACGTACATATGGGTATCGTAAAGTAAATAACGAAGTTATTGATAGTCGTCTAAGTGCAATTTCAATTGTTCCTGACATTAAATTTTAATTGTAGTTAAATACTTTAGACACTACTTTCTTTAATGATCGGGTTTAAATAAAACACACTATCTTTTTTATTTATTTTTTTCTTTTGTTGTATAATAATAATATAATATCTGATTAACAAAAACCTGCTTGTTAAACATTTTTAACATTTCGCTTTAGTTTTTTTTTTCTTTTTTCATTTTGTTAAAAAATCGTTGTTTGGTAAATTTTTTATTGCTACACTTGAGGAGCTAAACATGTATTCTTTTTTTCTTTTGTTAGCCATAAATTTATGTCGACATCCACTTAATATATTCTTCCGTGAACATCTTTTTCATTGCGGTGTTAACTGCTAGCTTACAAGCTGCAATAATAATGTTGTAATATATTTTTTTTTTTACATGATATCAGTTTAACAATTGTGTTAGAACAAAGGTGTTATGTTTTGCAAACATATATGGAGACTTTAGAAATACTGAACTCTTACATATTATAACATGTAAGAAAATTATAGTTAGGCAAGGCCGGCCATTGCATATGGTACACCGCTTCCTCTGGTCTAGTTATTCACTCATTTTGGTAATAATACATCAAAAATTACATATTATTTTCTTGCGTAGGTGTAGTTTTCATGAAAGCCCGCATTTTAGAAAATGCTCAAGGCATCACATGACTTAGCGCAAAATTTAG
>KK500068.1:0-73321 GCA_000688715.1 Glossina pallidipes
AGCTCCGCGTGGGAAATTGGCCGAAAAAATGTGTGTGCAATTGTGTAATGTTAACACGAAAGAGGAACGGATGAGGAATCGTGAATGCTTCTTTCCAAAACTTCTAACTCCAGCTTATATAGCAAAAAGAAAACACACTCACCCACACACATTTGATTTTGTCATACCGAACAATACATTATTTATACTGTGGTTTTATTGTGTATTCCAAATTGGTCTTAAGCACATCATTCGCTATCAGCAGTGCTAGCTATATAAGGGTATCTTCTTACTTACACATTTCATATCTTGTCTAGTTCTAAGATATTGTTTATTGACTGATGTTACGATTTCAATTTGCAGTTGCATGAATAAACACCAGGCAAACTGCACAACAATATCTATGTGACAGAAAAGTCTTTGCTATCTAATGGTTCAACTGTACAATAAATAAAGCTTTTCCACTTAATTACTTCCTTTCTCTCGCATTATACTCGCACCTTTTCCGCCTGCACCATATCTCCACACAGCTTTCTCTGCTCTTTCTGCTATCCTTCTGTTCTTCTAGTTATTCCACTATTCTAAGCTTGTATCATAGGCAATGCAGGACATAAATGGAATGTTTAGTCAGCCGCCATGTTCACAGTTAAGAGAATACTTTATAAATTCTTCTTATACCGTTAACGTGCTGTTTTTCTAAGCGTTTATTAACAAACAAGCAAGTTTCAAGACCAGAGATACTTATATATACTATATCAGACTTAGTCTCCCGGCATTTTAGTCAAAGAAATAATGTTCGGTAGCAAATACATCCTCCCCCCTCGTCCACATTTCCTTTCAGGAGAGTTAAGAAAAAAGCCGGAACTTTTTTAACGCCTTTTGAAAAGAAACGGCTTATATGTAATGGCCGTTTATCTTTGACAGGTAGGGCATTTACATTATTCTTAAGATGCCCTATATCGTTTTAGGAAGAGTTTTTGATAATTTTTTTAAACTATTTTTTTTTGTGCATACATAAGCATTAAATACACTGGTTTTTCGCGGTCCTCCTTCATCACGCCTTCCCAAAAAGGTAAAACGTTAGTGTGATGTTAATGGCGTAGTTAATTCCAGTCTCCATCCCGCCGATCCGCATGAACACTACATGGATGCACATCTCGTAATCTGCGGCCTGATTCGTTATTTTTCTTTCCTCTCCTCTTTCATACAGTCACCGTGTTACAGGAGTATTAGCCATCTCCTGAGTGATCTCCTCATATTAGAAAAGAAATATATATATATATATATATATAAATCTAAAAAGAAAAGTTAACACTTGTTCCAAAAAGATTCTCAGTACAGCCCGATATTCTATTATACCTTTTAAGGTCATAGACGCGCTACGCAAAATTATTATATTCAATGCTTACTTTCCGATTATTATCAGGACATGCTTTTGTGAGAATGGTACAAATTTCATGTTATATAGAATTTTGGATTGACCAGAGAAAAGTGTAGCATGGAAGATTGTTTTCCGACAGTTCGATGCATTTAATCTTCTCAATTAATCGAGTTGTTAAAGTAAATACCGCGGACTTTAATCGAAATTTTTTTTTTTATTATCGAAATGTATGCATAGCTTGGCCCTTGGCATAATACAATGGCCGGTTACTTGTTGAGATAAGTAACAATATTCATTGTTTACAACCCATAGTTTGATTTTTGAAAGCTCTTTTATTCAATTTGGAAGCACCTGGACAGTTTAGATTACTAACGATATTTGTGTAAACATATCATTAGCAAGAAACCAGCGAACCACGGAAAACCAGCGCAGGTCCTAGTATTCAAGTTTTTTTTTTTTTTTTTCAAGATAAACGCAGAGTAAGAGGACTTTTCTTATACCTATAACAAGGTGACGGTCTGAAAAAAGTGTTGAAAGAGGTAGGGAGGGGTTGTAGCCAAGCAGATGTTTGCGATATCGGTAAGCGTTATACTTTTACTGACTACGCACTTACTACGGTACCGCATCGCGATTTGAACCCACGAATACAGTATTGATAGTCGCGACTCTTATCTACACATCTATACGGTAAGCCAATCTCGTTGTATGACGCATTGCAGCGGCAGCTTAGACAAGACTTGGCTTTCATTTGTTTTACATTAAATTCGCTTTCTAAAATGTGGAGTAAAACATATCGTACAAGTGAAGAAAATTTTCTTTTGTAAGCTTCAGACAAAGTAGAGTGCAATAAATTGTATCCAACGCTTTAAAGTGATCCAAAAGTACAGGAAACGTAACATTACCTATGTCAGTAATTACTACGAAGTAGTGATACAACTATGTTGTGGCCTTTGTGGTCTATAGTTCTCGTTATTCGCTGCTTAGAATTATATTTGCTTTCGTTCACTAATTGATTGTAAAATGTACAGAGAGCTCCCTTTAAAACTTTTACATCTTTCCTTAACTTTTAAATGCATAAACTTCAATAAGCCGTAAACTTACTTGAAGCAATCGAACGTTTTCTTATAATAACAAATCTACAGAATCGCTATTCGCCAATTGTCATTCGCCAGTTACTCATTTTCTTCCTCAGACAAAGGCGAATTTCAGTAGTCATAGTCGACTTTTTTTCTGTGCATTTTTAAGACTTTGTTGTAATAAGAAATGTCTTTGTATGCTCCTAGTTGATGAGGACCATAATCATGTTTCATGAAAAGTAAGCAATTGAACAACAACTTTGCGTGCTAGGCTAAGGAACCATAAAGAGTAAATCTAAGTAATTCTTAAGTTTATAAGAAATTATCATGTAACTGTATAACAAAAAGAAAAAGAAAAAGAAAAAGAAAAAAACATTATTAAAATGAAGAAATAAGCCAGCAGTTTAATAACTTAACAAGCTGTAGTAAGCAAGTAATAGAAAAACTTCAAAATAATTTAAAAATGTATTATCTTTTTAAGCAATGAATCCGTTCAACTATTTCCATACCATATAATTAATTCAACTTTCAGAGCAATTTTCGTTGTAGTTAAATGGTCGGCGGATTGACATCTTAAACCGAAAAGTTTTATGTGTTACCAAATGATACTTTACGCCTAAACACTCTTCACAATATTGCACATAATAACTACGAAAGAAATCGCATATAAATGCTGGTAATGATGAATAAAATACTAGACCAAGAAAATTAAAAAAAAAAGTAAAAAAAAAAAATAGGTGAAAAAGCCACTCGTGAATAAGCCAAGTAAGCAACCAACTGGAATTGGGTGACTAGAGCAGAGTAACTATTGAATTGTGTTGTAGTCGCTGGTGTCGTAGTATTGTTAAAACAACAACAACAACAACAAAAGACAAAAGTTTATTGCCTACAGTATAAAGTTGAATGCGCAATGGACAAATTTACACGAAATCGTCGAGATCATCGGACGTGAAAATCTTTTTGTACTAAAAGGAGAGAGGCATTCATACAAACATATGGACAAAAAGTAGTCAGGTGTTGAAAATCTTAAATAATAATTATTAAGAAAAGAAACCAAAACAATAACAATCCAAAAAGAATAAAATAACAATTTTCCTAAGGCTTATAAAGCATATTTGGCTGGTAAGCGGTGGTGCGACTGCCCGAGCATATGCCCGCTTTATCTCGAGGCAATGTAGTACTAATGGGTTATATACGGTGACATAACAAATAAATGACTACAGCGAAATAATGAATACCAATTACATATATATATATATATATTGCTATATATATATATATACATATATATATATATATATAGTATTTCATCAGTCAATCATTTTTAAGGCGCAGGCATAAAATTTCGAGCCAATAACGTACGAGTACGTAATAATTTCCAATTTTCATAATGGGCGGTAATCACTAATGTTGGAGGTTAAAACATTATCCACCCCGAACAACAGACCATACCCCATACTTTTTTTCCATTTTTTTTTTTTAACTCTTCAACGAAATATGGGCAGATAATCTTAGCACTATTGCGCCGCACTATAATTGTGGTAACAATCGTGAGGTTAACTTCAACATCAACCCATCATTAACGGGCAAGTGTGGCTGGCTACCTTAAACGACTACCGTGCATACCTAAGTGCATACCGGTCGCAACGCATCTAAGATGTAGATGATCGTTTAACCATAAAACTGACCAAAACCATTTCACCCGTCACATACCAATGAAAAAAAAAAAAAAAATTCTCTTTCTTTCATTAAGAGGGTTTTTTGTTGTTGTTTTTTGGTCGTTTTTTTTAGCTTTTGAAATGTTATGGCTCTGTCGAGGCTCAGCATGAATTGAATGGTTATTGGAAATATTTCCTATGTTTTTTTCCCTTCTTTTCCTTTTTATTTTCACAAAATTCATTTTCTTGCCACATTCACAACTAAGACCTTAACGGCAACACTCAGTAAATAACCATTCGGTTGTTTCGCTTTGTCTGAGAGATGTCTGATGCGATGCTTATACGATGCTTAGACGAAAACCAATACAAAAACGAATATTTGCCTGTGCCCCATGCCAAGCAGGCTTTTGTGAACATTGCTTTTAAGAGGTTTATTGGAGTAGGACTCACACACTTGCTTTGCCCAAGTTACTCGATTATGTAGTTTATATTTATAGTCTGCACCTTTTTTTTTTGTCTTCGGTTGCGGTTATATAATGTGGTTGTAAGCAAATAATCACATTTTTTTTTTTTCTTCTATTATTCAAAATAGTTGTTGCTAAGTTTAAGTTTGCTTTCAGCTGCAGTACTTTTGCACTTACATTTCGGTCAATAGAGTCTTGAATTTATTTATTTTTTAATTAATGTCATAAAAAATTTAAAATTTTTTCTACTTTGACTTACGTTTCGTGAGCTGTTTAAGTAATAATTGAATGTTTTGCAAACATGGCAACTACTTAATCAACACTTGAACTGACTTAAACTGACCTATAAAAAAATATCGATTGAAAACCAATCATCGGATTTTTGACATCGTACACACGAGCTGGTCCTCATGGGAACCGTGGTGCTTCCGTGTGTGTGTCCCGCGTAATATACTTTGCTATAATGCAATAACGGCAATCTATAAATTGATTAAAAATAATATAAAAATTTTTAATGAAATAAATACTTGAACACCCTTTAAGTTTTTTTTACACCCTACACGAATTGCGGTAGAAGGGTGTATTAAGTTTGTGCATGTGATGTAGGCAGCAGCCAGACGGATCTATTATTATTTTGCAAAAGCTTATTTTTCGTTTAAACTCGTCTGTCCATGCGTCCCTGTGCTCATCAACCTACAGGCCGTAAGTTTTGGGTTAGTACACCGACATGTTTTGGGGTAAGCACGAACACCATTGAAAGCGATTCGGTTTGGACCACTCTTTTGCCCACTTACCATAAAACGCTGTGCTTTGAAAACTTGTACGCACAACTGTATTAAATGAAGCGGTGCAGAGTATTTAATAACGGGCCGTGCCCCACTATAATATTTTTATTTATTTTTCGTTTGAGTTAAAAATTCATTTTAGTGAATAGAGTTCAAAACTGAAAAGAATTTCTTTGTAGTTCTTTTTATTGATCGCTTTGCTTTTCGTCACATTTAATAGCCGCATAGCAAATTCATGAGGGTTTCTAAAATGTATGGCCGTTGTAACACTTATGGGTGCTGGCCAATATTTTCATTGAATGCCGAAGTTTTTTGCCATAGTGGCCCTACTTCCTTTAGTTTCGTTGTTCCAAATTTCCATTACGACGAAAAACTGCACTAATCTGTAACATCCATTCGGTGGAACGATTTTTCTACAGCTCAACAAACGTTTTCGTAATTTACTTGACGAAGACTTAACAAAAACCCACCCGAAGTGAGTTGTTTTCCCAGCAAATACGGATGCATCGGGCCCGTCAGGTGACTGATTGAGTGATCAAACCTTTGGTTTGAGCAGAACGCATTTCACATTACGTGGGAAAGTTACATGCTCGTTAGGGTCAATATAACGCGACGGCCGTTTTAAAGAAACTTACGTCAGTTGTGTCAGGTTAAAACCTCAGGCAATCAATCGCTATTATCCGAAGAAACACTTAACGAATCCCAAATCTACGCATATGGACTCGCAAAAACAAACATTAGATAAAAGAAAACAATACAAGTTGTTCTAGAACCATCAGTTCTGATGAAATCTTTATGTTTGGGCAAAGCCTTTAGAATAGAAATTTTCAAAGAAAAAGGAAAATCTGATTGTTTCATATCAAAATATGATTCTGTAAAATAAGGATTCAAAGTCAAACTTATCGGCGGACATAATGATTCGTAAGCGTTGAAAGCGTTTCTTTGACGAGCCATCGGACCGGTAGTGCTGCTTTGATAGAAAATAATTTCTTTTTAGATCTTTATGTTGGGGGATTCGCTGTAACAAGTAGGGCGTTGTTGCAGCAAATCCTCCACCCATCTGCACCTATCGAGTTTACTCAATACTGAAACCTTTCCCACTTGTTTGCAAAACTGAATATTTATTACATCTGAAGCAGTCTGGATATAGATGTGTAAAAGACTAATCGATAATTCCATATAAATAGCTACACCTGAATACTAACCTATTGCTAACAAGAATCTGTCTTTATCTACTAATCTATTTCTAACAAATTTTCGCTAGTAAGAGCAGGCACCTGATGTATCGGCAGACTTATCGATCTTGAGGATGGATCGAGATATGGATTTATTTTAAACCAGCCTTTAGTAATAAAAATTTTCAATCTATTCAAGCTTATATAATAGGTTTATATATAAGGGACCTTATAGGGCCCATTCAAGAATATATAAATTTTGTATTTTCTTTCTGATTCAAGAAAACTTTCTTGTCCCTAATATAATATTAAGGTACCAAAGTATAGTGTAGCAAGTGGGCTAAATGTATGCCTTTAAAGCTTACTTCTTAAATAGATTAAAACGTCACTCTTGTTTCTTTCTCTTTCTTTTCTGTTCTCATTTGGGACGCAACACTTTACACTTGCCTGAGCAAAAAATATACGTCTCGAGTTTAGAAGAAGAGTGGAAATATCAATTAGATATCGAGCAGTCTCGAACAAAATCCTCACTAAATGAAGAAGGAGGCAAGAAGATGAAGAAGAATGCTGCATTTTACATTTGCTTGAACAAGGAGTGTACATCCCATACTTAAGTGGAGGACTTGAAATTTCAACAAGATATCCAATTACTTTTAAAGTATTCCTGACTAAGTAAAAAATGAATGAGAAGATGAAGAAGAATGCTTCATTTTGCATTTGCTTGAGCAAGGAGTGTACATCCCATACTTAAGTGGAAGACTTGAAATTTCGATAAGATAACCGATTACTTTTAAAACAATCCCGACTAAGTAAACAATGAATGAGAAGATGAAGGAGAAAAAGTCACTTTACATTTGCTTGAACAAAGTATGGACACCTTATGTTTACTAGAAGGCTTGAAATTTCAGTAAGATATCAGATCACTTTTCAAGCGCTCCTTATTGAATGAATGAAACTGAAGAAGAAATGCATAGGAAGAAGAAGCTCATCAAAATCGTCTCCATAAAAAGTAGTAAGATATCAGATAGCATTAAGATCATGCTTATGAAATGAAAGGAGCTAGAAAGCTGTGGCTTTTCGATGCCAACTAACGCCTTATCTCATGCTACAAAAAGGAAAAGGTGATCATGTCTGAAAGTATGAATAATAGCGGATAGTAAAAGCGTTAACGCTTTGAATTTGGGTTCCATGTAGGAAACAATCCTGCTTTTGTTTCACCACAATATTAAGATTTTGTTCGAGATCTCTTTGTTAATAAAAAGACTTCTTGTTATTTTAATTGTCTTATTAAAAAAAAAAAGGAAAAAAGACTTTGCTATATGCAGAGAATATTGTGTGTGACTGAAACGACCTTGATTGCCGACCTAAATTTGCATTAATTGAAAGTACAACGAAAACTATGGTAAAAATGAGTGAAAAAAATTATATGTAAATAAATATAAATACGAGAGCAAAGTTAAAGGAAATAATTATTGCGAATTCAATTCAATTCGTCATATACATATCGACACACGTATATATATATATATATATATGTATTGATTTTTGTTTTAGACTTTAACTGATATCATGTTGAAATTCACGCTTTAATTTAAGGTTAAATCAGGCTTCAAATTAACAAACTACGCCAGTTATTCGGTAGTAAAGGTAATAAAATAATGAAGGTGGCGGTGTTGTTTGTGTGTTGGTTTGAGGTTTTCATCTAAAACATTATACATGTACATATAACATACATACATACAACATTATACATATATGTATATATATATATATATATATATGGATGTGACTTATGCTTATTAGTTAGATTTAAATGCATAGCAATTTTTTTGGTTTTATATGTGAGGCTAAACACCTGGTCTAACTTCTGAGTCTAAAGTCATGTACCCTATACGTATGTGGTATATGGTAGGTCAGTTGAGAACATGCATTATTTTATGGCCCGCAGTATATTTCTTTTTTTTTTTTTGTTTTTTTCTATCATACTTATATCTTATGCACAAGCAATGCAACGAAACGTATAACTAAAGTTTAAATAACAATCGTGAGGGTTGCATTGCAAAAAAAAAAAAAAATAAAAATAACTCATTTGTTTATGCAAACGGAACAAACGTTTAAGTTTAAATACAATGATAAAAAAAAAAAAAACGAAAAAAAGAATTTGTTCGTTTCTATTTATTAGTTTGCATTAATTTGTCGCGTTCGGGTTTTTTTTTTTCTTCGCTAACTTTTTGTTTACTGTTTACTTATGATTTTATGATTAAAAGCAGTTGCATTATATTAAATAATTAATTTAGCATTTTTTTCTATTTTTTCTCTTTTTTTTTTTTTGAATTTTGTCTTGCTCCGCATATTGATGGCATGAGAAATTAATAATAAATAATTAAATCATTTATTATAGATTTTTGTTTTTAATTTTTATTTGTTTATTATAAATTATTTACAACAGATTATAACAGAGAATAATAAAACTAAATGGAAATCGTGTCTTGCAATTATGCCATAAAATAATGTTTCTTTCTTGTTTTCCTATTTTTTATTTTTTCTGTTTTTTTCTTTATTAGAATTGATCGCCATCCAATGATAAGAAAACCACGAATTGTCTGAAGGTCAACATTAGGTTGAACTGCAAAGCTATAAAGAACAGTCGGCTGTGCTTGCTTAGTATTTGCAGTTTATGCTAATGGTCACAAGGATCCGTTAGATTAAAATATAAAAAATTTACAAAATTCTTCTATGTACGATGTAGAATTTTAGCTTTAATTATCGCAGTGGTTTTCTGTTGACCACCAGGTACTTTTTTATTAGAGTCACCTGAACATGGTGTTTATTATTATTATAATTAATTTCTTAACCAGAGAAATAAATTCTAAGACTATAATCGAAAAGCACTGGCATCTAAGGCTATCGGCTTTATTGAAACTGCACTTGAGATTTGAACCCACGACCATTGACTTGCCTACTATTGCCATTGTTTGGCTACTCGGCCACTCAGGCGGATAACGCGAACGCGAATCTACCCTTGAAAATGTTTGAAATTTTCTGTAAGAGCGTGTCACTATAGTCCTATTGCTAAATGAATTTTTCTGAAAATATACCCATGCGGATATACGCAGCAGTCAGAAGGACTTGAGATAGGACCACCTTTTATTATAGCAATCAATATATGCAGAAGCCTATTCTGGATCGATCTAGGCTTGTCCATCCATCCATCCGCCCGTTTGCTCGTCCGTCCGTCCGTCCGTCTACTTTGTTTCCTTTTGTTCAATTTATACGCCGAAATTTTCCAAATAATGCGATGAAAGTTGGCACACTGACAGGTCTTCTCCCAAGCACGGGCGCTATTGAAATTTATTTTGTATTAATTGAGTTAATTAATATAATTAAAAATATTTAATTAAAATATAATTAATTTCATTAATTAGTTAATTTCATTGACTAATTAATTTAAAATTCAATTTTAATTTCGTGTTAAATTTATTAATTGAATTATGTATTCAATGAAATTAAAATTACATACGTTTTAATAATAATTTAACTTGACGTAGCCACAGTCCTTCATTTTTCTCGTCCGATTCTGTGACCTCATGTCGTAGCACGGTTTCTTTTGACGATTCAAACAATCAAAAAAATTATTCAAATTTTCTATCAAAAGTCGACGAGTGCGACTTCAAGAGCGACAACTTATCCTCAGAGATGAATGTCTAGATGAGAATATAAGTCAACGGCTTGCATTAATAGATTGTGGGCCGTCTACAAGAACATAGGGTAGTGCGGGCCAGTCAAAAGCTTTTATCACAAATTGAAGAAGTTCTCCGTCGATATTTGTCCTTGGTGGGGCAAAGTGAAGTGATCGGAAAATTCATTTTCATCGTACAAAATAACCGATTTGGAGAGTTCCGAAAATACTTTCATTTTTTGATCCGGATGAAATTTTCAACTCCTTAGGAGTAAAACAATTGGCTACGACAAGAAGTCACTTATAACTTATTTTGCAATGGAATAGAAATGTCACCTTATGCCAAATAATTTATATAATGTAAAGCCTGATCTATCGAAGCAAATTTCGAGTACGTCATGTATAGGCTCGGTTTTTTGTGCTCTGCTTTAGAGCATATATTGATGCACGGATGGACGGGAAGGATAAACGGGCTGGCAGCGAACCGACGAACGATGAGAATCAACGAAGTCTAGATCCAAAAGCAGACAGAATCGCATCCTTACCAAGTAACTTACTACTATTCTGCGCTTCAGTTCAGTATCACGCTGTATTTTACGCTTATTTATATGATCTATTATTCTGGCCTATGGGTATGCATGTATGTAAGTGCATGCGCTAAAAGTAAAGCGGACGCTATCATTTTGTCAGTAAAAGTCACAAGCAATTTATTTTTAATTTTTTCTTTTTTGCTTTACTTGCTCTCTGACACTCAAATGGCACGTAACAAAAAAAAGAAAAGAAAAACCCGATCGCAGCGTATGTGCTGTAGGAAACATGTTTCATTAATGAGAACCGATACCAAAAAACATATATGAACAACAACATACAAATGCTCATAACCTAAGACAATCAGTACAATTGCTTGTGCCCTAATATTGTAGAATCACGATTTAAAAAGGAACCAGCAAAGCTTTATTAATGTAAGAAATACAAATAAAAGTGAAATAGAAACAGTGCCACCGCATTCAAGTACAAAGTGTTGGTGAAAGATTTTTACAATACGATAACTAAAAAATACAAATAATCTCAATTAAAAGCAAGTAAATTCGTACAGAAAGATAAACGTATGCAATAAGTTCCCCTATTAACTTTTGTATCCGCCATCGAACGAAGGAAGTATACACATTTTTTCATTCCTTTTGTAACGTAATCAAGAAATTTCCATAAAGTGTGTTTATCTTTACTCATACGTCGTGGATCCATAGAAGTTAAGGATAGAAAATGGGATCTGCTTATTTATTCTTCGTCTACTCTCAGACGTTTATAATTAAAAACGTAGCAGGAAAAGCTCAACAGACCAATGTCGGCTATTTTCCGTTGTAAGAGATGTTATAAATATTGGGGGTTACATTAGCGTTTATTGAGGAAGTCGTTGCAAAAAATGTTTGCTATTTCTTTAGATCAACATCTTTAGACGAATAGATTTGAACGATCGACGAGTAAAAGCTCTATAGTGAGCTTAAATACCCTACACCTCTCGACTTCTCAAAATGCGGCCGAAGATAGAGAAGCGGTCAAAAGAAATTGCAATTTTGACATTCAACACAAAAATATATGGATAGTCATTAGACGGACAGACGGAAGGACAAGCTTAGATGTGTTCAGAAAGTATGATCGATCGTCATAATAGAATGTTGATCTATCTCAAATCGCTCTGGGTGTTGTATCCGCACAAACTTGACATATCTTGTATCACTAGTGGTGAGGAACAAAAGCCAATTAATTTCTAATTGAAAGATCCAGCCTATGAAGTCCTTTTAATCTTGTTATCTCAAACGCGTACATCTCAAAGGTATATTGCTAAGGGATTTGTGTGATTTCTCAGACGGACAAGATATTTTGAAGCGAGGCGTTGAATAAGATTTTCAAGCTATTTCTAGAGCATCATGAATGGTTTTATTTCTGATGAAATTAGCCAAATTTTTTATAAAAGCTAGTTTCCATCTATCGTGCAGGCTAGCAGTAGCTCGTGGGATGTCTGTGACCAATCAGGGATATCCAGGCTCGATTCCCGTTATGGTGGATTTCACTTCACTGGCTAATAATTATCGTAACAACAGAGATTGCAAGCTATTGAAATCATTATCAACCTGAGAAGAATACCTAAGAGCTGTCTTGTGCTAGCCAACCAGAATTAAGATAAAAAGTAAATCCATGTCAATTATTTCGAAACTTTGGCGAAAGAAGTACCGTGAAAATCAATATATACTAAAGCGACCTTCAACATAACTATCGCAATAGTGTTCTTGAGCGTGGAAGTAGTCGGGCACCTGTTGATATCGCGAAGAGGAGGGAATTTCTTGTTCATTTCTCTCTCCAAAAAAATCGAAGAAAATGAAACCGTTTGATCCAAGCACTCGTAGTAACCATTCATCTCATATAAGTGATAATGTAGCGGCTGCATGATGAATATTATGCTTCAGCCCAAATAAAACATCATGTTCGAACGTTATGCCCGTTAGAACATGTGTATTACAATATATTTTGAACGCACGATGATGTAAAAACTGCACGCACAAAGTCATTTACAACGTCGTACATAGGGCAATAAAATAAAGGAATTTGTTAAGCAAAATGAATAAATATTCCCGGCTAATACTTTGTACATACATTTAAATTCGTGGGTAGAAGGAAACAATAACGCGTTCATCATAGATGCTAGGTGTTAAAAATTCGCCTTTGGCATCTATATTTTAATTACTTGTAATGAATAGAAATAAAATGAAACTATTTTTAAAAATATTTATGGTCCATACATGAAACAAATGTTTTTCTTGTATAAAATGTAAATGATTGTTTTTTTTTACGACCGTACATAATAAGCTGGCGCAACTATATAATAAGTGCTAGAACAAAAATTATTTATTTATAACACCGCCAACAACAACGATTACTTTCCATTTACAAGTTAATAAACTCTATTATAACAATAAACTCTACGCCCAATACACTACAAAACGTATAACAATAGCTGAGAATTGCTGTTATTATATATATGTTTATATGTATATATATATATATATATATATATATATATATATATATGTGTGTGTGTATACATGCACATTTATTCACATGTACGTTAGATGTCCAATATTGTTGTCAAAACTTCAGTGACATTCACTGAAATATTATCACACACGTAAACAATAATACTATAGCAACAAAATATAAGCAATTAGATTGCATTGTATAGCATAGCACAGCATAGTATAGCATAGCATATCACAGCATAGTATAGTATAGCATAGTATAGTGTAGTATAGCATGACAAACTATAGAATGAAATTTTGTTCGTTTTTCTTAAGCATTTTGTTGTTCGTTCAACACATGTCTACCATTGTCAGTTAAATGTTTAGTTTGTTTAACATAAAAGTCGTGCTAAGCATATAGTCTGAAAATTAAAGCATTACCTTTCTTTCTTCTAACTAGATATAGTTATTGCTAACCAGATATGTAGCACAGTCTTTAAGTGGTGATAAATTAAAGCCTAAGTATTAAATAATCGGCCTAAAAACCTATTTTCCGTGAAAAATCATACGAATCTTCTCAAGGAGTAATTCAAAAACCAAGTGATTTTCTTAATCTTTCACTTGCATTATTCGCGTTTTAATGAACTTTTCCATAACACATGTAACACAAAGCTAAAATAAAGTTTTATTCACAAGCTCTTGTCCACATAAAAAAAAGAAAAAAAACAACAAGTTTCCTTAGTTTGTCGATTGGGTGAATATATTTGCATGCCTTGAAAAAATTCAAACCTCCATACGATAGAGTACAGTTGAATGTAGCTAAAGTGAGTGCACAGTCGGAAAAGGCATAACACTAACCGATTGAGCGCACACCCACTAGACTGCAGCCACTCCCTACCTGTTTCCTCATATCTTCCTAACCATCACCGGGTGACACGTGTGATTAATCATAGTAAAAACAAAAACGGAGCAAAAACTTATCTAAAAAAATTCTGTAACATTCGTTTTTATTGCGATTATTGAACTTATCAGTCATGGAAGGTTGATTTCACTTCATAATAGGAATAAAAGCTGAAAGTGAATTACATGTAATCGTTAGACTGCAGCCACTCCCTAACTCTGTCTCTCTCCTCTATCTTTCCCCGCTTCTTTCGGAACATCGCCACTTTACACGTATAGGGGGCATCGCCTAACAAAAAAGATTCAGAAAAGTCCATTCAATTCATTTGTAATGTAATTTTCAAAATTCTTTTGTTGCATAATTTTTGGAGCTAAATTCTAAATATTTCGTTGTCTGCTTTTGCTTCCTTTTACTTTAAAGTAACAATGCGATATATATAAGATCTTCAGGCATGCATTGAAACGTTTCTTTATTGTACGGTTTACCGGAATTATTAGAAGCGCATTTTTTTATTGCCGCTTCTTTTACATCAGATACACAACTGAAATTTTTAGACTTTTAAAATATGTGTTTGACATCAACTAGTGGGCTCATTTCAAGTTCCTAGCCAGGACTCACTCATTGACCACCTTCTTCTGAAAATTCTAAAACTTGAGTAAAGGCAATTTAAAAATTTCGAATGCAAAACCAGAAATAACGCCGAAAAATCAACATATGACTGGCGCAATAATTTTCGTTGTTGTGGATATGTGACTATGTTTTTGCCGATTTTCCGATGAAACTGATCCACGCAAAAGTGGAATGAAATATTTTTTTGAAAGTAACCCCTACGGCTAATACTTCCTTTTTTCGCACAGAACAGATATTTCATATGAAGAACACATAATAGAGCTTCGGACAGTCAGTAAAACACCGATTGAGGCCCACGTCAATCATATAAGGCAACGTCTGCTGGATACTGCCTAGTAGAAAAACATGCAGGATAGCGCTGATGGCACTTCTTCGATAAGTCTAGTCATAAAAGGCTAAGCATCCCTATTTTGAAATATTGCGATGCTACGACTTTTAGCATATTACGTCTCAATTATGTCAGCTGGTGTCATTAGTGTCCCCCTCTGGTGTTTTTTTTTTTATCTGAAGGGACTTATAGTGCACTGCGACCAACTAACCCTCCCACCCCAAGCGTCTTCAACGTAGCTTCGATATTGGAACGCGTCCCTTGTTTATCACGCATCTTGATTTTCCAAGAACTATTCTTGGAATCCGCGTCGAAAATAACACTTTCCGTACCTCGTGTGCGGTATTTTGTTAGGCACAAAAATCTATCGATTCGAATTTAAAAAAACTAGGTTTCTTACCATTTACTGACACAAGTTATAATGTTGCGTAAAGTTTGAAAATAAATCTTTCAGAGAGAGCAGTGGCAGGTTTATATAATAGCCTATAGGGCTCGTTCCACATTGCCTTGGAAAACACCACAAACTTATTCACTGTCTATCTGGCAGAAGGAGGTTGAATTGAAGTTTAATAGAAACAGCAGAGACTACCAAAAATTTTACCACAACAGTAGTTCGTTACCTATACAAAATTTCTCAATCTTTTCCGAAGAATACATCTTCCTTCGGACTGTTTGTAGAAATCCTTAGGTTTAGATCTGTCGTTAATTCGTTTTATTACATCCTAAGTACGTAATCTTTACTTAAAGCCCACAGAGAACGAAAAATGGTTTCTTATAGTGAAAAAAGTCAATAAAGGATATTCGAGCATTCGCCGCAAACCATAACTAAATTGTGTGAATTTTGCTCTTAACTTAAGTGTATTTAAGAACTAAGCTCGATTAGCTATTACATTCAATTAAAGTCACATTCGACTAAAGATATATGAGGAAAGAATTATTATCTGATATAAAAATCATAACAATAAAAACACAGCACGTTTATTTTATGAAAGCAAAAAAAAAAAAACAAAAAAAAAACAATGTAAATAAATAAATAAATTAAATAAATATAAAAAATTTGCACCCCACACTGAACACAACATAAGTTTAGTTTTATGTACATTATCCAAGAAATTGATTACGTATTCAGCATATGTACTAAGCTTAAAACTTTACATAGATTTAAATAATTTTCTAAAACAATAATTCTTACTTTTTCGATCGCTATCGTATGGAAGCAGTACATTAGATTTATCATCATATATGTAACGTGACGTAGACCTATTCACAAAATCTTTTAAAGGAAATATATTCTTGATCAGTACAAAATTTGTCAGTCCCTCTGTCTATTATGGAGTGACAATCTGAGAAGGGTAAAGGGTAAAGGGTAAAGGCTGCGATAGAAAGCTCAAGTCTTGATAGCATATGGGACCATATTCAATGCTTAGGTAATTGAACACCGATTGATACTTGATAGCAGGTGCAAATTATGTAGTTTTTATTGCTTATACTAAGAAGTAGGTAATAATTGACAACGTAAGAAACATCAATATGTTATTGCAGAGTATTTGCTTTTCACCTTCAATTGTTTGTTTCGCTGTTTTTTTCACTTATTTTCAGTTCACTGAGAACATTTATTAACCGTTTATTTGCGGTGTTGGTCGGCCCGTCGGTCGGTCCATGCGCTTAAGCGCATATATGTACAAATGAATAAAACGAATTCGTTGGTTAACATACCGAAATGGCAGCAAATTAAAACATTTCGATCAAATTTAACTGAACCGCATTTGAGACCAACAGTTGCATTTATTATCATTAAACAGACATTTGTTGTGAAGGCATTTTTATTTTTATATGATTTTTTTTTTGTTTTTGATTTTTTCTTTCTGTTTTTTTTTTTTCTTAACTTTTAAATTTATTTCATTGCTAGACTGGAAAGGTAGCAGTGGTGATCAACAGCGATACAGTTTTGTATGCATTTTAGGTTTCTGGCTTATGTGGGAATTTTAATAAATTTGATTTTGTTGCAAGTTGTTGTTATAGTTGTCGATTTCTTAGCGATTTCCAACTAAAGAGTTTTTAAACAAATTGTTTTCATGCGGGTTACGTAGTGCTTTTTTCCTCTATTTTTGTTAAAGCAAGTACTTCGTAGACATGCTTCCAATGCAAGTAAACCCAGTAGTTTATAAATATTTATTGAAAAGGTGTTTTAGAATTAAATACGAAAGTAGAGTTGATGTAAAAAACAATTGGAAGTGGTTTAGAAAATTAAAAAAAAAAACACAAAATTTTATTTGTTTCTACAATTTATTATTGTATTACACTTTTCGGATACATGGGGTTTAATAAATAAATTGGCGGTCGAGTTAAGTCGATCAGTAATTCCCGCGAGAAAAATATTGTTGGGTTCAAAATTAAACTTCACTCGTCATGACGTGCTTACAAATGATGCAAGCAGTCGAAGCAGTGCACTGACGTTCCGATGGTCTTTTTTTCTGAACATTTGTTCAGGCTCTGAAAATACGCCTCAGTTTTGAAAATCAGCCCTACCACTTGGTCGAAATCCTTTTCCCTAAAATATGCCTATGACATTTTCAAGGATATGATAGTCGCTGGCAGCAAGATCAATAGGATGGGCCAGAAAAACAAGATGGGTGACACACCAAACCAAATTTTGCTTAATTTTCGTGCCACCGCGTTGCAACACAGAGTTTCTCTTCCAATGTGAGCAGACACTGCACTCACTTGCCAAACAGGGTTCTAATCCCTAATTTTCATGCCAAATTGGGAATATATGGCCACTTAATATTTTAGAATGTTGCTTATTAATCTCTTATAAATTTACTTTCCAATTATCGATAATAATATTTAGAACTTCACATCAATGTATATTCCTTATGATAGCATTGCATTCATTAAGTAATGTTTCATGACACCCCCTAAAAAAAGGAAAACTATCTTATTAACTCGTAAAGACAATATATAGGTCGTTTTCATTACGTTGTCTATTTCGATTTGCTTAGATAACAATACTTTCCGAATTGTTTATTGAAACAAGTCGGCTTTATGCGACAAACGGTCGGAAAAGTGGTCCGATCCTAACCATTTACAATAGCGTTTGTCGTCGGACCAAAAAAATATCTAAAAATTTGCGAACTTTAGGTTGAACACAAAAAACAAGACGGACGGATGGACAGACAATGTTAGATCGATTTAGAAAATGCTTTGCAATCGATTGGCATAAAAAAGAAGGACCTATCTCAACTCCCCCTGGGTGTTGGATACGTCCGGAAAAACTTAACACGCCCTTGTGCCACGAATGGTGTAGGGTGTAAAAAGAAGAAGAAACTAAAGCAAATTATTTAATGTCCACCCATTTTTTTCTGACATTTCCATAAATTTTACTTCCTGTAATTGTTTTCATTTTAACGGATATGTCAATTGATGCCAACATGAAGGCTGCCAAAATTCCTCAGCATATATGAAAATATTTAAAATAAAATTTATAAGTCGGTTACACATGTTCCATGTTTCTTTTTTTTTTCTTTTGGCTCTTCTTTCATTGATTTCATTTATGAATTAAAATATTTGTATGCAATTTTTACTTTTTTTCTACCATATGGTAGACTTCTCAAAACAATTAACAAAAACTTCATAAAATTATTCAAATCACGCTTTGGCCACAAAAACATACATTTCGCTTTTCTTCATTGTTTTTATTTTATTGTAGTATTTTTTCTTTTTTCTTGTAGCTGTAGAAGTTAAGTTAACGGAATATTAAAGTGGTAAAAGCGCTACATTTTTCTGAATTAAATTTCAATATTACGCATATTTCACCCCCACCCAGACCTATATATATTAAGAAGTCTTATTGATTAAAATATTAATCCTTGGTTTCTTCGCAGGAGATATACTTTGGATTCCATTCTTTTATCAATCAGAAAACATAAGATGTATTCGCAGATGTGTATCAATTAACAAATCTTGGAGGTCAGAATGTTAGTGTATCGGTTATTCACAATAGCTATTATTCAGAGACAGTTTCAGTGACAACATTCGTTGTGGTATTAACCTACAGGGCTAAGAAAACAAGAACAAGAATTTCTTCATGTGTAAAGGTTGCCAGTTTTCCATACGCATAATGAGAGTGAGCTTTTTCATGATTTTGTTATCAGCAGCCCTCAAGAGTAATTTAAACTCTCGTTGTCGAGAATATATTTAACCCTAACCCGACCACGATAAGCTCTCGCGGCTCCTTTGAAATCTGGACTTACATTTTTGAATTATTTCACATTATATTTGCGAATAGTTTCTTTGATTGAGTGACTAGAGCCAGCGTAGAGAAGACTTTGTCATGAAACAAGCGAGTTGTCATAAATACTTTAAATAACTTAGTCAGACTAATTACTTCCATATAACCTGAAGAGCTCTGGACGAAAATGTGTGTGCACATGTGTGTATTGCTTTTATTTTACAAGACTTTAAATCCGTAATATTTAACAGTCTCCTTCTAAGCAACAGCACGGAGACATCACAAGTCACAAGTCATAACTTTGTTTCTGGTTTGCGTGACTTAGCTACCTTCTCTTCTAAGAAAGTTATTATTAGCTATGACTTCGTAATATCAAAATTGATACAAAATCACAAAAAATATGACAAAGAAACAAATTATTTTCTCTTGTCACTACTAACCTACGGCGCAGCGTCGAAATATGTCCATACACTTAAGGGAAATGTGTTCGATACTTTATTTTCAAAGCAACAAACGGATTGAGAAATCTACACTATTCCCGTATTCACGATAATGACCAGCGATAAAAATCAATATATCTCACTTTTCAATTTAACACACATTTTTTCATTCAGTTTACCTTCGTACAGTTCATAAAAAGTTTTTCTTGATATTCACACGTATTTGCATATAAACTACCGTGATAAGCAAGTATGTTACCTTTGTCATTCCGTTCGCATTACCAGGTTATAGCGACTTGAATGGAAAGCGTATGTACTTTTGATGCAGGCATCGTAAGCCTTCACTTTACTCACAGACACTTCGCTTACCGAAAACAATGCTTAGGACCAGAACGTATTTCACCCTGACACTGAACTCAAGGAATGAAATCTATTCATATTAAAGGTAAAAAATCATCTCACTGCAAGTATCTAGTGAACCAAGATTCGTCGTAAGCCGACTTGAGCTTTCTTACAACTTTTTTTACTTTCAATATCGCTACGAATAAGTGAAAAACACTTTGTCAATGTCCATGGATTGTTTTGCTTACATTGTGTGTATACCTGTTGGGGATGTCATTTTGATATCTCACAGTCGTTGTCACTCGGCAAAACCATACGCATTGACATTTAGGAGTGAATAAAATAAATGATTAAGCGTGCATTTGTTTGTTATGGGTGCGTAGACCCATTCACTCCGTTTCTACACTTACATCGTAATTGATTGCCATTGCTGCTGTCATTGATTACAATCTCTGAATGTAATATGAAATTCTTCGTAGACGCAATGCCAACACTGATGCTTACAACTTAATGTAGTGAATGTTCTTTTTTTCTTTTTTTTGTATTTTAATTCAATTAATGGAACATTTTTTCTACTCTGCTTTAAATTTTTTCTTATAATTTCTTCAATGTGAAATACAAATGTTATCAAAAGATTATTAGCATTGCTATTATAATGTAAAATATATGCGATTATTGATTACGCCAAGAAACGCAAAGAATTTTTTAAAGTCTACTTTTTTATTAAAGCCCTGTCTCTTGGAAGAGTAAAATTTCCATTTCTCGAAAAGTTAAAATTTGCGTGCAAATAATCGTTGAATAAATACGTTCGATTTCGACTTGAAATTGGTTGAATTGGTATCTTCAATCGAATTGGTATCTTCAATTATCTCGAGTCTATATTAGGACGCACATTTTTTCTATCGCTCTGTTAAAATTTCTATTATAACTATTGGCGCCATTTTTACTTCATTTACAAGTTTGTGGCGACGAGTGGGTAGTCTTCATCTTTCTCCCCGGTAGACGTACTACTGTGGACGTTTTAGGACTAGAGGTTTGGCTTTGAAACCATGGCAGTGTGGGGCCTACTGCATCATCCTTGTGCAACGATCATGAGAAGATCTGCGGCAACATTCTTGTCAGACATTTTTTGATGTGACCTCTGCAAATAGTAGATGTAAGAATAGTTCTGCAAAGAGTTTCATGAAGGAAGCGGTTGTACCCGAATTCCCCGAAAGGCCATGCAGGTATCTAAGTGCAGACTTTCAATATAAAAAAAGTATTGAAGTCAAAAAAAGACAAAGGTTTTACTTCAAAAAGGCTAACTTGATTTGATGGCTCAAAGGGGATGAAAGGCGGTGCCTTGTTTTATACACTGGCACTGTGAAGTTCAGTAGACAGGTATTCACAATAAATTCTGAAGACGTCTGTACTTACAAAGAACGATTGGCAGTCCTTATAATCAGCTGAGTAATTACGATAGCAAGTTATTTGGTCGTGAAAGATTAGATGTTATGTAATATGTAATATAATGGGCTATCTACAAATTTCATTCTTGACGATCCTGTACACAAGCCCTTCAGAGCTAATTGCATATTATCAGGGAAAGAATGTTATGGAATAAAATGCAAAATTGACAATCAGCCAAGTCGACAATACCTTAGGAGTACCTTTGAGCACATCATGCTCTCACACTTTTCATTGCCGTCGTCTTTCACTTAATGAATGTCTCGTCTGATGATCATTGCACTCGCTTCACAGAGGGCAAACACGTCTGCAAAGGAGATTCGCGTTTAACCCATGTCACTTTTCCGACAACAATAGTTTACTCTATATAAATAAACGGAGTAGCTTTCATTTATCACTTTTTTCACTGTTGGTGGAAACGGCGGACGTGAATATTCACTTGCGGTTTTTAGACGAGATTATCCCAAAAAAAACATACTCTTTCACTCTATCGCCTTCCTTATGACAATAACTGCATACACATATATGTATATATATATATATATATATATATATAAACTTAATCATATGCCATGACATATAACTAACCAAAAAAAAATTGCAGCACTTGACATAGATTATTAAGTGATTACATAGTCGAGCGTTTGCAAGTTTAACTCGCGACTAATTCGCACATTTATAGACAACTACTGGAAGCAGATGTCTTTCCCACTCTCTTTTTGGGACCACCAAAGCGTAGCTTCGGGTCTTGAGAAGCAGATTAAGCTTACAATTTCTTCTGATATCCTCTTTAAAAAATGTAAATGCTAGACATTGAAGGAGGCTTCACTTTTTGTGTCAATCGCCTAAATGTGGGGGATCTTTCGAGTCACATATTATATTTCCAGGCAGAAAAAAATGCATATAAAAACAATTTTACTTAATCCTATTGCATTTCAAAACTAAAAAAATTGAAACTCCCAAAGAATGGCCAACTGGTGGTACAATGGTATTAAGCCAAGTGAAAACACTGGTCTTCTAATGTGGTTAGGAGTCTTGCAATTAAGTGCGTTTAACTTTAAAATCGAATTAAAAATATTGTCTCGTGGACCGATAAAGTTAAATTATTCCCCATTATAAAGGATTTAAGCAAAAGTTTTCAGTTTTCAGTTGTCTGTTGTCTTAATAGCAGACTTAATGTTACCATTCACAAGATTTTGTTAATGAATTTTTTTTATTACGTTTATTATAAAAAATTATTTTCAATTTCAAAAATTCTGTAAAAATTACTTAAAGATTTAATAATGTTTAACAAATTCACAAGTTTCTTACGAATAATAATTTAAAACAATTTACTTTTTTTTTTTTTTTTGGTTTCCTTACCATGCAATGAGTCTTAATAATAAGTATCAAGCAAGTGTTGATATGTGTTTTTGTATGAAAGCGAAATAATCACTACGTTGCTGTATGTATGTGTGTGTGTATGTATACATGTGTTAAACAAAACAAAAACGCTCATTACGGCCTTTAATAAAATACATTCTGGCTATTTAATCATATTTCATATATGAGGTGAATATTTCGGTGTCTTAGTTAAACTTGTGTGTAGCACAAAGCAAAAGTAAAAAAAAAAAAAAATAACAAGAAAACGAAAAAAAGATTGATTTAAAGAAATAAAATTTATTTTGTAGCGGACAACTTGCGTTTTTTTTTTTTCAAACATTTTTCTAACATTTTCCTTTAACATCATAAGTCGTTAAAAGTTATGTATGAAAAAGTCAGAAACATGCACGAACATTTTCATATGCATGCATGTGGACGGATGGCTATTAAGTCACGGAAAAACTAGATCATGTACACATATGCATAAACACGTATTATACAAATCCATTAAAACTAGACCTATAATCTGCACATTTTATTTTGATTAATATTTTTAATGCCTTTTTTTCTATTTTTCTATTCCACTTGCTTATGACGGAATTGCTTCGCTGCATATGGAGAGTAGCGAGCGCTGGTTCAATCTTTTCACTTTGTGCAAGTAAGTGCTCCATTTCATAATTTAATATTCATTTTAATATGAAAATTTTGAAAAATCCATTTCATAGTCGATTTTAATGTTAACTTAATGGCTGTACAAAAAAACATGATTAAACAAGTTGAATTGCTATAGTGGAGGAAAGTTGGCTACTGCATACCCTACACCACGGCACCTAATACAAATCCAGGGTATCTTTGTTATAAAATAGCATATAACAGAGAGCTCCTATATATGGAAGGGAGGACAGACAAACAGGTAAGCCGACATGATCCAAATCTAGTAAGATCCATTAAGCGAGCAAGGCCGGATATTAAATACCCTACCCATCTTGCTAAATAGGAATCTTGATATATCTTCATTATAAAGGACTACCTAAAGACTTACTATTCATAAGAACTTTTATACGATGGCGGAACACGGGCTAACACATGGGGCGACATGATCCCAATTAAACAAAATTCGTTAAGTGGGCATGACTGAATATTAAATCCATACATCACCTAGACTAACACAAACCTTGAGTTTTTTCTGTTATAAAAATAAAGGCTTACTTTTCACAAGAACCCTTATATGGAGGGGAAGGAGGATAAACACCCGACCCGATGTGGCCCAAATTTTGTAAAACTCATAAATCCAGGAAAGAGTGTTATACTATCACGCCTAATACAAGTCTTCCTTGACTACAAAATACCATGTAAAAGCTTAATTTTCCCAAGAAGTTTTATAGGCGAATGAGGGGCGAACACATGAGACGCCGTGGTCCAAATTATGTAAAGTTTATAAACTGGGCAAAGCTGAGTATTAAATACCATGCACTTCCTTGCCTAATACAAATCTAGTTTGACCGAAAGGTTTATGTTTCATAAAAACCATCACATAGAGGAGGCCGGGGACAAACACATGCGCCGACGTGACGAATTTATCACTCGTCATTTGCACTTTTACGAACGTTTTATAATGTAAGGGGCCTAAAAAATGGGCGTACCTAGCCTATACTTAGAAAAGGGAGGAACAACCCCTTATTGATAGAGTTAATTCTGTGGTCAACGAATTTACTATTCTTCAACTTCACTTTCCATAAGAAAACTTATATTAGAAGGCGCCCGAAAAGTGGACGTATCTGGCCTGCAATTAGTAAGGTTCGTTACGATGTTAAATCGCAGTTCTACGTCAATTTTCATTATAAAATATTAAAAATAAAATTTTTGTTGTCTTATAAAGGCCTATTTTTTGCAAAATAGTTTATACCGAAAGAGATTTAAAGAATGGTTCCTTTTCATGCGAAGAAATATTCGTTCAGCTTACACACATCATTTCAATGCATCGAAATATTACTTTTCATCGAATGCAATGAGAAGTCTTGAAAAAGGAAATTTTTTTTCATAAAGTGGGGATTCTACTCTTCTTCTTCTGAGATGCCCTCCGATATCTCTTCAAGACAGGCTTACAATTTATTTCGACAATCTTACACAGTTCTTTTTTACACCACACACCAGCTGTGATATATGGGGAACTTTTCGTCTCACACCTTTTGTTTTCAAACTATAGGTAGCGATATTCCGATATACGACCTGTTTCTGTTTAAGAAGAAGCTCTGTTGAAGGCAGTTTGAATCGGAGTTAATTCGCGATCATAACGTCTTATCGTGAAAAATTTGTCCTGTAGAGAGTGTTTGGCACCTTTGATATCTCCCGATAATGACTAGCGGAAAAAAGCATTTTCGCTTTCGCTCATTGAATGAGAAGGATTTAGCTTTCATGAGACCACTTTTTGAATCGCTTTCCTTAGAAGCTTTCTTATAGGAAACTAATATTTTATTTTGCAATGAAGTCTTATCCTTAGTATTTTATGATGAAAATTTGGTTCACACAATAGTAGTTTGATGTATGAACTTATTGGACTAAATAACGATTACCTTTCTCTATATTTTCCTTAGGACTTGCTCTTATAGAGGATTTTTCACAAAACTCCCTTCTATACGGCTAACGCTTCTAATTCTTCTGAAATTCGTAATTTTTGATTGTGGTAGACGAAGTGTATATATTCCATAGCTAGCCTTCTCCGACGACAACGTTTTGTCGATTGCATATCTTTAAAATGTAGCGAAAATTTTCTAATAAGGACTTTATGGGTCCCTCTGGTTCTCAAACAAAAGCATCAAATTTAAAAGGAAAAAATTATTCACTCTTTTCTTCTTCATTTCAACAGTCAAAATTCTTTCATGTAAACTCTATAATTGAGCAGTGGTCTTGGAGTCTATAAGAAAAAAAGCCGAAGAAGAAAAAAAAAATAAACAAACTGCATATTGTGTTACAGTGAAAGCGTAGCTAAACCTTAATTTTCATTTTAATAATTTATAGTATATGACGTAGTATTCGTAGTATCTTTTATCTATGGTTTGGCGTAAAACTCATTTACATGGCTTCGTCCATCTTAGTTCAACACCCAAAAGAAAAAAAAAAACTCATCTGCATGTTTTGAAGACAGAAGAAAACTGTATTTTTAAAAATTGATTGTTAAGGCATAGGGAAATGCAATGATGATCAGTAGTTAAGTGAGAGGCAAAATGTCAACTATATATCAAATTCTTAATTAATGTAGCATCTCTCAACAAAAAATGCGAAACGCGGTAAGGGTTAGAAGAAGGTGAAGACAGAAAAAGGGGTAGGGAACGGCCGCAGGTTGGTGAGCGCGTATCCAATCGTCAAGTGTTACGGGTTTGCCGACTATGACCTATTCAGCATCCAGCATCCTGTTGTTGAGACCACATTTAACAAGTAAAAACTAGGAGATCTTCAGATGAATTCGCCAACTATATGTTAGAAATAGATGAACAACACGATAGTTTTTTAAACAAAGTTATTTTACTGATGGGCTAATCTTCAAGTGCTTGTGTACAGAAATAAAAAGAAAAGACTGTCGAATATAACCTTTCGAGCGTCTAAAAGACATAGACGAACGATCGTCCTCTAACCACGGGTAATAATAGAAGGATAGCTAGATAGTAGACTACTTCACAGTTGCCAACGTTCAATTCATATAGTGTCAGTTTCCGAAAAGGGGCCAGTTCCTGACGTACATCGGCAAAAGTCGTTTAATGCTATTCATTTCTATGTCTTGTCCGCAACGCACACCTGTAAATTGTTTACGCTGCTTGAAATGTTTCACAACGCTTTTGTAGTATTTCACCTACAGAGGTTTCCCCGATAAACTTAAGTAAGCACAAACACACACACATTTTATGATCGCGAACTTTAATAGAAACATGTAGTATTACTATAGTGTGGCAAGACCCAATTAAATACCCTTCACCACCCTACAGGTATTTATATAATTACTTTTCAAAACTAGGCGTTATGTCGGAAGTGCTCGAAAAAGCGGTCCGTCCCGAACCAGTTTCTTTCGTCCTTGAGCCACAACACGTTAACGCATCAAATTTCATCAAAATATCTTGAAAATATCAGTCTGTGGATTGAACACAAGAAAACAAAGCGGACGGACGGACGGAAAAGCTTAAACCGATTCAGAAACTGATTCTGAATCAATCGGTATAGTAAAAGTTGTCTTTCTGGGTGTTGTGTACATCCGCATAAACTTAGTGCACACGTGTACAACAAGTGGTGTAGGGTATAACGGGTAACAAGTTGAAACTCACCTTAACAGAAGAAAAAAGAGTGGATGAGATATCTGTGAACAGCTTGAAATCGCCTAAAACAAAATGAATTATAGGAAATGGCGCTAAGCATAGCTCAGAAATCCTCTTACAGAACTCGTACGCGCTGACATTTTCGGTTAAGCAAAAGTTTTAATGTTTTCTAAGCTCTCACGTCTGTCTGTCTGGGTTATTTGAATTATTATTCTCTTAGGACTATTGAAGCTTCCAGAGTGCTGTGGCCCTCTAATATCAATAGAATGAAATCTTAGTTAAAGTTCCGAATACGATCCCACTCCTAATCAATTTTATACTTTTTTGAAAATTTTCAAAATTTTACTGTACAAAAAAAAAAAAAAAAACTACTCAAAATATTCGATCATAAGTAGATGCCTTTTGTTTTCTTGTTTTAGTTCTAGAGAGGAAAAAAATCAGTTTTTTGATAGAACTTGAACTAGTTATAGAGTTTTATTTGGTACGGACAGATTAGCTATTGCTCAAGCAGCTAGAGATTAGTAGTTTTGTCGTTAATATATTTTATAGAACAGCAGGAAGGTATTCAAAATGAGCAAATTACTTAAAACTTTTGGATGGCTTGAAAGAGATTCGATAGGCAGAAGTTCCCGTGCCTCACGTACTTCCCGTTTTTCCGAATTCGAGGATGAAGTTGAAATGAAAAGTAAGATGAAAACAAACAATACACAAATAATTGAAGAACTTTCGCTATTTTTGAATTTTTTTTTGCTTTCTTTTACTTTATTTTTCATTGAAGGCGCACTCACCTATGAACAAACTTTAAAACTTGATAACATATTGAAAATGATAATGCAACTCAATGAAAAATTACAAATCGCCCTAATAATTCCACAAATTCTGGAAAATCCGAAGATATTGGGAAAATCTTTGAAAGGTACAAAATACGAGCCTGCTTTAAAGTTAGTGAAGGAGTATCGCGATGAAAAGGTACACGAAAGAAAAAAAAGAAAAGAAAACCACATCTTCTTTTCTACGTCACTCTATTAATCATTATTAAGACTTGTTGTTATTGGATTTTTATTAGATTAACATGCAGACACCCAAGCCTCCAGAGGTCAATTCCAGTACTAATAAAATTATCGATTATTTTGTGGAAAATTACGAAATACTTAAATTTCTACCCGACTGGGTGGGCGATTTGAATCAAAATTACCAAACGCTGATTAAATGTTTAAGGCTTATAAGTCATGTTGCACGAGGCCGTTTTTCTCGTAGCGCCTTAGAGCAAATGGAGAGAGAGTTGGTTTTACAAACGCTCTACAATTTAAACGAGCAAGTTATTAAGGATGTGAAACGTATGTACGAGAAAATGATTGTATTGAAAACATGAAGAAACTATGAATTCATTTTACAGAAATAAAGCTTAAAATTCAGAAAAGAAAAGTAATGAGTCTCTGGAGGAGGACAGCTAGAGCTTATGTAATTTACAATTTGACAGAGCAACTACAAAACACGAGATTCAATAATCAAATCATGCTGAAGGAGGAAATGTAAAATTTTGCAAAATTTTTATTTTAAGATTTTTTTCATTTTTTATTCATTCGCAGAATGTGTACTACGAGTGAGGTTAAAAAAACGCTACACCAACATAACAACAAACGAAAAGAGTTGGAAGAAGAAGTAAAAAAAGCAGAATCGGAGTTTCAAAAGAAATTGAGTAAAAATTCAAGCAAAGAAGAAGATGCCAGAGCTGAAAAGTAAAATTTCAAATAATTTTTTTAAGCAATTTTTTAAACGAATTTTTTTTCTCTTTTTTTTTTTTTTAGAAATAAACTCATTCTGCAATTTGAAGCTTTAATCACAAGATATGATCAAGTGATGTTTGAGAAATTCACTGAAGAAATTCTATTGGACGAAGCCATCGAGAAGCTGCAACAAGAGTTGGACGACTTTCAGCCTGAATTTAATCGGGAGGAGCAAATATACATTGAGTTGGTAGTGAAAAAGGAGGAAGAATATCAACGCATACTTGAAATAAAAGCTAACGATTTCAGAAGAAATTGTGCAGCCAAGAAGATACAGATTTGGGTTAGAAATATACTGCGTAAAATAGCAAAAGCAAATTTAGTTGGTAAGGAGGCAACAGGCAAGAAGGCTGCCAAGAAAAAAAAATAGTAAAACTCATATTTCTTAATGAGATGATGTGCACTTGCCCACGCCTAAGACAGCTATTAAGGTTCTTAATAGGTTTTTATAAGGCAATTATTATAATCTTATAAGGTTCGCTTTAGAAATAATAAATGGCGAGATATACTTCTTAGGTTTGACTTGTAATTTTTGTCTTTTGAAGTGACCATTTATTTGCGCTCTTACAGTGACGCAAAGTGTCGCGCAAAATGTATACGCAGAAGTTTTGCTTCCTTACAGAGTTGAAAGTCCACCGGCTGGACGACAAGCTTAGATGCTTACATTTTCTACGTTAAGTATAGCGCCGAAAGGCCTAAGGGTTACTTGTACTATATGTATAGGGTATCTAAAATACAAATACCGTTCCGTACACAAGTGCAGGGAAAAAGCAGGAAAGTCGGTAGAGTCTGAGAAACCAACGATAATTGCGTAGACGCAGCGAAGTACGGACTGAGAAAGAGACTGGATATGACGTTCAGGTCAACTGCGTACTTTCGCGCGTACTTTCCTGGAAAAATGAGCTCACTCGTTGAAATTCGGAATAGAATGTCGCCCATTTCTTCCTTCGGGGTAAGCTAAATAATCGTTTTAATGAAGCACTAACAAACATATCTGACTGGGCCGACTAATCCCATCACCATGTCGACAAGCCGGAACGTGCGCATAGCTAATTGACAGAAATAAGAAAATATCGTCTGCCCTATTGCCCTCTTCCCGACTTTCCTGACAGATTAAGCGAACACATGCACTAGGACTGGATGAATAGGGTAGGATTAGCGAAACCTCACAGTCCCATTTGCACAGCTGTGGTTATCATTATAGAAAGGTTGTACGCACAGTTCCTCAACGTATCTTTGTTTCCTAATTTCAAGCAAGTGGGTGCTTCCTGTCCAAAATGCGGGTTCCTTTTCTGGCTGTGCGCCTCTGAGACACCTTCGGGTAGAATTCGTTATAAAAACGATCCTAAGAGCAACTGCAAATTGATGAGAAAAGAAAAACTTTCTTTTTAATATTGTGTACGGTGTTTTCCTGATCCAGAGTGGATTATATGGACATGTAAAGGTGACTTTACGTATTCAAACTAGCATACATATAATATTATCCTAATCTGAGGTGCAACGGAGCGTACCATTTCCAGTTGCACACTCAAGTAAGTGCATTTTCACAGGTCTTTATTGAAATTGGTAGCTCGCTCCTCAATACTAAATTTTGTTCTTCTTTGAATTCTATACTAAATTACTTATGAACCGTACGTATTAACCTATTTCTGAACCATGGAATTTTATTTCACAGAAATGCAATTAGACTATTTTTAAAAGGGCCATCAAGTGTATATGTTACACACTTTTATTTATTTATTGTGCATAGATTTTTTTAACAAGTTTAGAAGGTATCGATCTAAAGGCAACCGAATAATTCGCATCACACGCTCGCCTGTATTGAAAACTATACTGCACTTGAGATGTGAGCCCGCGACGTTGAGCTATTAGCCGCGATCCCTTGCCTACTCGGCTACTCATGGATTACATATAAAAATGCAAATTATATTACGGGCTTGCCGGTATTCTGATCATTTATTCACTTGAACAAGGCATTTATCGGGAAAAACTGGTCCAGTGTATGTTAGTCAAAGTACTTTCCATCATTTTCTACAACGTTTTCCCGTCTTTCTATCAACAAGCCGATAACGTATCGGAAGAAAGATACTAGTTCGGCAGCGATCCAATGATCGACATATTTTCGCACTTCTTCAGCATTGCGAAACCGCCTGACAGGCAAATCCATGCTGCCACTAATCTAAAGTGGTAATCAAAAGACTGTTAAGTTATTCGAAAGCTCTTTGAGAGTTTAAGCTGGCTTTTCGTCCATTAATCAAATTGCAACTCATTGTCTACGCGTTTTTTTTTGGTCCTGCAGGCCGGGTTCTTTGGCATTCACCAATCACCACGAGATCACCACTTTTAATCCGTTGAAGCCAAAACCGATAGTTCGGATACGATGGAGGAGCATCACAATAAGCTTCTAAAAGTGTTTGATGGGGTACAGTAGCACATTTCTTCAAATCAAACAACAAAAGTCATAAACGTCGCAAATGCAATTTTGAGCTTTCCAGGATCACTGATGATAACTCAATAATCCTAAATGGAAAACTGTGATTATCGAATTTAACCGTTGCGAACATTGCTACCTCGTACCCTTGTACTTTATCATATTCAAAAGCAAATGTCGTTGATCAAAATACATGGGAGCACGTATTAATAAATAAAAATGGTTTGTCATATTGTATTTTGGGTTATTCAGGTATTTGTTTATTAAACGTTTAATTTATTGTGTTAGGTTATGGTTAGTGTGTGTATTGCGAGCACATGACAGTTATTTAAAGTAAAGTTTTTTTTTATTGAAATACAAATGATGCAAATGAAGCAATCAAAAAATAATCAAAGGCTCCTTGTGTACGTACTGCCGTTAAAAACGTATTGAGCCGGAGCGTTATTACGAGCGCTTGCCGTATAAAGTGAGCTTTTGAAAATAGTTTTCGACATGAACTAAGGTATTGATAGAATGGTCCGTTCTAGCTGACTGTAAAGTTGTAGCTCCTTTCATATTGTCGAGCAATGAATTTAGTCCTAACAAGAACCGTGCCTAGTTTGGACGTCGCGTAAATCTGGCCAACGATTCACTTAAAGTTACCCCATAAGCCGCATATGCATAAGAACGAAACACAATGCTGCCAAGCTCTGTAGAATTTTGATTTCGAATATCGTATATTTGTATATCGTATATTAATGCGTTTATGTAACATAATTCATGTCTTGTCTTCTTCTTCGCCTTCTGCAAATCAGCAAATCAATGACAGATAATTCACTGTACCTGAGTAAAAAAGGTTCACGATGGACACGATATCATGTCATCATCATGTCTTGTTATTTTTCCGCTCATGTGTACGTCAATCAAATAGAGTATCGTTGATTTGATGACATCTGTAAATTTATGAAAACATTCTTCAAGACCGATATTCTACGGGAAATCTTGTCCTAACTTAATCGTGAAAAAAAATAAATATTTTCAGTGGATTTTGCATTGTTTTTGGGGGCAAGATGTGTGTGTGGAAACGTGCGCGATGTGTAGGAAACGTCTCATAAAAGACGACATGTAACGAAAGGAGCTTGCGAGGATTTCGTTGCGCGCGTCTGTTTTATCTCCAAGATGCTCATCGCTTTAATAAGCGACTGAAAACTTCAGTCGAATTCGACTGGAGATAACCTTTTTATCGACCAATCATCCGCTTGGGGAAATTTAGATAATGTGTAGATGTGTACCGTATTCGGTGTTGTTAGTCACATGTCATAATATCAGCAGCTCCACTGTACTGATGATATAAGATATCAAATAGCTTTCTGCTTGCTTTCATTTTTCGTTTCCATAAATAGTTATTGAAAGAATTGTGATTCAATTGTTAGGCTTTCTTTTTTAGCTAACAGTTTATTTAGCTAAAAAGAAACTTTTTATTTTGTTTTCAATTAATTTTTGTTGTTTGTTGTTGTTATTGAAACTTATCTAACGTGTTAACATAGCGACGAAAAATTCGCAATGAAGAAAAGACACAGTACTGTTCGTTGGGTTGGGAAAGATGAAACGCCTTCGTTCAATTGGAAGAAACACGGTAAAGTGGCCTCGATTGCTGTTAATCTCCTAAGGAGATTCGCTAAATATTTTCACTTTTTTACATGCATACGCAGAAGAAACTTTGTGTCATTTAATTGAAGCGCTTAGTGAAAGTCTGAAAATTGCTTTACTCATCCCGGAAATTTTGGAAAATTCTCAAGCAATTTTCCAATGTTTAACGGATAGCGAATACAAACAAGCCATAGAGATAATCAATGATTTTCTCAGAGTTAAGGTTAGCTCAACGCTTGTCATTATTAAATAAATATTCTTTTCAGTTGAAAATTAAATTAAATTAAATTAAATATTAGGAGAAATGTCCCCCAGAAGAAATACCCACGCATCTAGATAGCGCAACTAACAGTCTTATCGATTATTTCATAAACAACAGCGGAATACTTCGTTATATACCCAAAGTAGTTAAGAAGCTTAATCCAAATGAATTAAAGTTACTTAGCTATCTTGAGATGATCAAGGATATTGCCGGCGAGAATCTTTCAAAAACAGCTTTAGCATCAGTGAAATTGAAATCGAATATAAACCAAACACAGGGTATTATCGAAGATTTGGAGAACTATAAGGGAAGTAAGTAAACAATGAATAACGGACCTATTAAGATACAAGTAATAGTAAGTAACACATCCACCAAAACTTAATCGACAGACATGCGAAAAGAAATTGTGGAAGCGAAATCAAGAAAAAGCGTTGTACAACGGCCAGAACCGCCTTCCATAAAAATTCCTTCTCATGACGAAATACAAAACGCACAGTAATCTGTCAAAACGTTTCCATTTTTTAATATTTCTTTGAAGTCATTTATTTTACATTCTCCTAGAGATTATACCGTCGAGGAAATTTCCAAAGTACGACAATTTCATGCAATTGCCGAAAAGGATTTACAAGAAAAATTGAAAGCTAAAAAATCTCTGTATGAAGGGAACGTGAAAATGCATATGGGAACTGAGAAAAGAGCGCGAGTCGAATTGTATTAAAAACAGAAATAACCTATTGTGTGACTGGGGCTCCTATTTTCTTCTTTCTTTTTCTTTAAATATATTTTTACAGAAATAAACGAATATTGCAACTGCAGGAGCTATGCAAGACATATGATCAAATGATGCTGCAGAAAATGCAGGAAGAAACTTTCTTGAACAATCGATGCGAAAAATTGAAGAAAGACGTCGATAAATTTCAAATTGAGTTCGATCGGGTGGAAGAAATATATAATGAGTTTGCGGCTAGGGCGAACGAAAAAAACCGATTCAGAGTCGCATCGCGAGCAGTTAGAAAAATAAAGTATTGGTATGAAGACAGATTGAAGAGACGCGATAAAGCCGCCTTGAGAGGTGCTAAGACCCAAGGAAAAAATACTAAAACTGCTGAAGCTGGCGTTAAAACGAAAAAGTCAAAAAAAAAGTGATGAAAATTTGTATGAGTTACAGGATCTGTTTAATTTTATTAAGCGTCGCTACGTACTTTGTATTACACATAGGAATATTTTTTAATAAAATACAATATATGCGCTCTGTATGTACATATATACACGTACATGCACATATATATATATATATATATATATTTATACACATATTATATATATATATATGTGTATATATAAATATATATGTGCATATGTATATATATTTGTTCGCATATGTGAAAATGTGTGCTCATTTCCATTCTATCGCAGAATCAGGAATACAGGGAAAAGACAACTTAATCCTTCCATCCTTCCCCATAATATGATTATTATAATCATTATTACAATTGAAATAAGTCATGGAACCCATTTGTTCATAAATTTGCTTAAAAGGCAACTATTTGTTCTATAGTAGTTTTATCCGAACTTGTTCGTGTATATTAAATAAGTTTCTTTCATTTCAATCATACTCTACACCACTTGTTGTACAACAGCCACATTTTATTACACCGTTGTAGTGAAAACCATTTTCAGCATCAATTAAAGCAGGTCTGCTTCTCTATTCATCTGGTCGTTGCATCCATGTATATTTATGTTCAACTCATAGGTCGCCAAATTATAGATATTTTGACGAAACCTGGCACGGTGTTTCGTTTCATTGTGAAAATGGTTGGGAATGGAACATTTTACTTGCTATACCCTGCGCCACTTGTGGTATAAGGATACATTAAGTTTCTGTTCAGGTGTGTAAACCATACCTAAAGAGACTTGAGATGGGCCCTTCTTTTTTATGCCGATCAATTGCGAAGCATTTTATAGGTCTAATCTTGTCTGTCCGTCCGTCCATCGCCACGTCTTGTTTTTTGTGTTGGATCTATTTTTTCCCAAGGACGAACACTATTAAAAATGGTTCGTGTCGTCGTTTACTTCCCATATAACGCCTTGTTCTGAATAGCCGTCACACGAATAACTGTAAGGTGAAGTAGGATATTTAATGGCGGCCCCGGGCCATTAGAGATTTTTCATTTGTTTTGTACTGTATTTCGCCAAGTTTAGCGGGCTTCGGCATAAACCGATAATGTGCGCATTTTTCTTAGGCTTTGTTATATCCAACAGCAGCAAATAGCCTTTACCTTTAAGGCAGTCCAGACATGCACCACTTTAACTTAACCGTCGAGTTAAACACTATGTAGTGCCTACGATTATTTGCTTGAATTTTTGTACAAGTCCCTAAATACCATAATTGACTTGGTTTGGCGAGAGAGAATAGCAATGTCGACGGTATAATATGCAACGATTTCGAAATTCTACTGTGTGCCGCAAGCAATTGATTCAATATAGAATTTCTTTTGCTTTCAAACATTTTGTTTACGTCGAAAGTTGTTTGAAGAATTTTGATTCATGTGTAAATATTCGTTTGTACGTATCGCTGTATTTTAACGCAAACGTGTTATTTTGTTATCAGTTTATTTTTATGATATCAAGGGTGAATATTTTATAACATAGCGAGCAGCAGGCAATACATTTACAATGAACAAAACACATAAAGCGAAGTGTGACGAGGAATTACGCAAGAAATCATTAGCGGGTATATTATATTTTCGAATCAAATGAGAGAAGAGTTATGTTTGTATTAATATTATTTTGCACATCATCTGCAGAGGAAAGGAAACTCAGAACGAGAAGATTGTTTGTTATAATAACGGAATTTGTGCATAGAACAAAACTTGCTCTCTTACTACCAATAATTGTTCAAAATCATCAAGGGTTGAAAATATGTTTATCGGGCACTAAATATGAATTTGTCTCAGACTTAATTCAAGACTTCCACGCGAACAAAGTATGTATTATGATGCGTGCATTTCTTCGTTCTGAATGAAAAAACTCTTCCTTTTAACTATGGTAGGAAAAGGCAGAATATGCCATGCCCAAATATATAAATCGAGATGCGGACGAAATTATTGAGACAATTCTGACAAATCATGAGATCATTAAGTATTTACCTCAGAAATGGTTTGATAATCTAAGCCCGGGCGAAATCAAATTATTCAGATGTTTAGAGCATACACTCAATATTGCCCAAATTCGCTTTTGCCGAGGACCTTTCCAAGAACTGGACATTCAACAAGTCGCACATGAATTTTATCAGAAAAGTGAAGAAATGATAGCCGAAACTGAATGTAAAACAATCTCTAAAATATCTGCTTAAAGAGTAAAGAAAAACTTAACTTAAATATCGAGAATTTTTCTTTTTTCCAGATTTAGAAAAAAAATTGCAAAGCAGAAGAGTATCGTCATTTTGGAAGAAGGTAGCTCGAGAAGTTGTAGTGCATCACTTAGGAAGACGGCTGCAAAGTAAAGCATTTACTTTTGAAACCAATTTTCAAACGGAAACGTACGTTCTCGAAAAAAAAAGAAAGGGATGACGCCCTTATCATTGACATTAATTTTTCACACACGACACAATATTCTTTCTTTTAGAGAATCTATTACAAGACAACTGAAAAAAGCACGACAACTTCACGCCTTAAAGGAGAAAGAGTTGGAAGATCAAAATCAAATCGCGAAAAACGTTTACGAAACGTCATTGCATTACAATTTGGAAGCAGAGAAGATCGCCGCAGCTGAACAGTACATATCCGCAATATATCCTTCAGCAAGGGATCGCTTGTTTTTGAAAGTTTTCCCAAATTCAATAAAAAAATAAGCTGGATTTCTTCTGGGACAACTTTCAAAATGAACGATTCGTGCTTGCACCAAATTCTTAATTATCAAATTTTTCACAAGGCATTTTTCAGACGCAAGTATACCATATATCTAGAGAGTTTGACCGAAAAATATGATCAAATGATGCTTGAAAAGTTTTCTGAAGCAAATTCGCTTTCGGAAACATATAAAGCAATTAAGAATAGCACGAAAAACGTTGAAAAGGAATATAATCGCGTAAAGGATTTACATTATGAGCTGGTTATTAAGAGAGACCCGAATTATTATAGCTCCCGGGTTGATGTATTTAAATTTGTAAGAGCCGTGGCTGTCATACGACGTTGGTGTAGAAGTGTGGCAGGCGAAAGAAAACCATTACACAAAATTCCATCGGAAAAAGTTATAAAGAAAAAAGGCAAGACTGCACGCATGAAGACTAAACGGGTCGTCCGAGACAGTAAATCCTAACTATCAAATATGTTCAAGCGATCGAAGCTGGGAAACTAAAAATTATAAATTTTATAAATTCTGAAGAATGTGTTTAGCTTTAATACATTCTCGCTATGTATAAGTAAATAAACATACGCACCCGTGTTCTCATATAAAACATTTTTGCTTTTCATTTATTGGTAATTAGGGCGAGAAATGCATTGAATTTCGGGAAGTTTTTTATATTTTAGACTATGAACGCAGGAAAATAAGAGAGCGCCGACCAAATTGCCAAACTAAGACCTACGAAAGCGCTTTCATTTTGATCCACATTCGTTGTGTGCGAACGAGGCGACTCCCGAGAAACTTGACTCCCGAGAATTTCCTGAAGGTCTTTCGTGAGTTTGGTCACAATTTTTAGAATTCTGTATATCATTTATAGCAACCTTCATTAAACTGAACGGGTGTAAACGGTTTGATTTTGTAGTTTCTTCCTTTTTTCTACTAAGCCTTCCTCTAATTATTCCTGAGATGTTGCCCTACAGACGTACTTTTTTATACCCACCGCTCGTTTTTTCCACAATATATGTAACACCGGAAAGAAAGTATCAGTATATAAAGCTATAAAGTATTTATATTCCCGATCAGCTTGAAATTGTGAGTTGATTTAAGACCACACAAAGATTCAATTTCGCAAGAAGTATTGAATGGCTTCTCAGAAGATTGAAGATTCGTACGAAATTGGAGTAATACTTGGCATAAACAAAACCAATTCCATCCTTTTGAGAAATTTGTACCGTACATACCTTGTCGTATAGTTGCATCTTATATTATACCGATGTATTCAGAAGCACTTTTCGAATCGATTTACCCCTCACTGACCATCTGCCCGTCTTGTTTTCTTGTGTTCAAGCTACAACCCGCAATTTTTGAGATAATGCAATAAAATTTATTGCAACGACGTGTTATACACAAAGGCCGAGAGCCATTAAAAAATGTTGGGATCGGACCTTGTTTTCGACTACTTCCCATAAAACACTTTAGTTTTAAATGTCGTTATATGAATAACTGCATTAAGCGAAGCACTGTGCGGTTGTTAGTGATGGGCCGAAACAAAAGAAAGGAAAAGAGCGAGTGTGAGAGAGAGAGAAAGGGGCAGAGAGAGATCAAAACAGTAAGACATCCAAAAGAAGAATGAAAGTTAGTTCATAGAAGAAGATGCAATGAGCCTATAGGTTTTGATGATTCAGTCGTAGAGCAGGTTTGCTATCAGCTAGAAGAACAATATTGGCAATTACTTTGAGTTACCAATTCAATGGTTTGGTTAATACACCGTGGAAGCTCAACGAATGTGGAGGACAAATAGTATTAAACTGAAACTGAAATATTTTCACCGACATACGCATCTGTAGCATGACACTTTAAAGCAGTTTTAAACATATGGACTAAGTCTTTCTATACAGATGACCCTCATGTGGCCAGGGAAGAGATTATGTTCCTAAAAAACTAATGCTCACAGATAGTGAGTAAAATATAATGTAACAAATATATGTATATGTATACAACAACAAATAACATTCGGGCAAAGAATATTCTTATACGTTTACAATTTCCATAAATAATCATCGTTATAAAGCCATAAAGTCTGTACTTTCTTAGTCCTTATAGAATTCTGTCGCCGGATTTGGTTCTCCATTCGAGTAATCCTTCATTCGTGATTAGAACATGTTACTATACAACAATTTTACAACCGAAAAATTTTTTTATTCGGCGACAAGAAGAAGGAAAGACACCGCACTAGGCCAAGGCTCCCTGTTAAATATTTCGTTATACCAAATCTCACCAAGATATAACTCAAAAATTGCGCTTTGTAGATTAAACACAGGCGAACATATGGGCTTAGATTCGGAATAATAAGAGGTGGTTACATCTCAAGTCCTTCTGGGTGTTGTACACACCCGCGCAAGTTTAGTATACCATTCGTGTGGGGTATAAAAGTACATTTCTCCACAGCCGTAAACTCTCTGCTCATTGCAGAGAGCGCATAATCCACAATTATCGAGAACCATAAAACGGTTCGTCCGTAGATTTTTTTCTTAACAACATTGTACTACTTTTAGTTTGCTTCGTTTTTTTTTTTAAAAATCAAAGCAGCCTTTGAAATTTTTTTTATGTATATATATATATATATACATTTGCAGCATAGAGAGAAATTTTTAATGTCAATTGTAAGAAAGAAGTTTTCGCAAACACAACTCGTTTTTTTGTGCTAGAAATGGATGTTTTCCAAACGATACGTGGATGGCTGTCTCTAGGTCAAATTCATGCGGATGAACCAGATGAAGAAGAAGGAGAAGAAAAGGAAGAAGAACCGGAAGAAGAGGAATTAAAAGACCCTATGGAGGAATTGCGTGAGGACTGTTCAAATGAAAAGGAGATTTCTAAGCTCTACGACATTTTAAACGATTGCAATGACCGCGTCAATAGTAAAACTAAAACTGAAGAAACGTGCGAGCAGGAATTATTTGATTTCCTGCAGAAGCGGGACGATTGTGTATCCAAAACGCTATTTGATCACTTGCAATAAATAGTTTACGTGATAAAAGTGAATAAAGTAACGCAATGTTTTAAAAAAAAGAAGCATTTCGTGCGAAATTTATTTATCTGCTTCCGTATATGAATTTTAAGCTTTTTTCATGGGCGAATAGGAATGGTATTTAAACCAAGATAAAGTGAGGCATGAAGTGAGATATGTTTTAATCCGAACCAAACTGATAATATTTGGCTGCTTCTAAAGTAAATTTCATTTGAATATATCCGTCATCTTCCGGCGATAGACATAAAAACGATGTTGCTTTTAGCAAATAGTGGGAAACAAAATCAGCAAAAAAATTGTTCAAAAATGCTTCACAAATGGCATTTAGGTGAAATTTAAGAGATACCACGATACCTGATTCTTTAAATGGTCAAAAGTAATATTTTTCATTTTTCAATTTTCCTTTATTTTCTTGTTACGAGTTTTACTTCATCTATCCGAAACCTCGAAAAAATCCTGGAAAACTATTAACTCAAGCAACAAATACCTTTGCCAATTCCGACGACATTAAGTTTTTGACATTAAGTTGTATTGGGTCTATGGGAAACGAGCGAGAATAGCGCCCAAATTCGCGGCACCAGCAACTGCGGACCACAAAATTGCAAATATTGACCCTTTACCCTACACCACGGTGCAATTATTCACTCCTTTTGGTAATAATGCAACAAAAGTTACGCATTATTTTCATGCAAAGGCATATTTCTCACATAAGCCTGCATATTAGAGGACAGCCAAAACGTCACACGACATAACTCAAATTTGGCAAAAAATATTATTTTTTAGTTTCAATCATAGATAACTAGAAATTAGACTTTCTCTCCACATAAGAGTATGCTTTCCACGACTCTCTCTCTCTCTTAATTCTCATGAAGGTCTAAAAAATATGTTATCCAAATTCCCCACTTCCTCTCTTTCACCAGTTTTCGTAGGACTGGTTGTACGAGAGGGATTTCAAAAAATTGCCAAAACGGATCTCGTGTTTTCACACCAATTTAAAATGCCGAACTACTATTATTCAGCGCGTGTTGTCGAAAAATTTTGAAGATTGCAATTTTTTCGGTATAACGCTTTTTTAATACAAGGAGTTATATGGGGAGTCATCAAAGAACTGGGACGGGTCCGACACATTTTCAATTGCGCTCCTCTTTGGATCATAGCACGTCTGTGTACCAAGTTTTATCAAAATACCTCGAAAATTGCGACTTGTAGGTTGAACAAAACAATTTAAGGACTGACATCAGACGGGCAGATAGGCAGACGGACAAGCAGGCTTACATCGATTCAGAAAATGGTTCTGCGTCGGTCTCTATAATAAAAGATGGGTTTGTCTTAAGCCCTTATATCATTACGTCCGAACAAACTTAATACACCCTACACCAATTGTGGTGTAGAGTATAAAAAGAGCCGACAGCCTTGACAACGAAATCACTCTCAGTATGTAAGCGCACTATAAGCCCAATGTAAGTTGTACAGTTTTAAACCTGAGCACTCCACCTATACATTTTTCATTTTTTCTTTTTTGAAATCAATGCAATCATTGAAATTTTTGTCACTTTTTTACAAAAATATTTTTCATATCAATATATAGAGAAAAAGCATTTTCTCGCTTACTTCGTTTGACTAAACATGCATGTTTTCCCAATTATTATACGTAAATGGTTTGCAATGCTACAAATTCATGCTGATGACATAAAAGAGAAGGAGGAGCCAACACAGAAGAAGTTACGCGACATTATGAAGGAGGTGCGCGAAGAATGCGAAAAGGATATTTTTAAGCTTTACGACATCTTAATGAAGTGCAATGATGGCGTAGATAGTAAAACTGAAACTCAAGAAACCTGCGAGGAGCAGTTATTTACTTTCTTGCAGGACCAAGATGCTTATCTGTACAAATCGTTCTTCGATCATTTGCAATAAATAATCAGAAGGAAAAATGAATAAAGCACTGCCGATTATTATTTGAAGTTAGGGCCCAAGCAAGGTTAGATCTGCAAAATCTAAATCAATTCGTTTTGAAATCGAGTAAGATTTCGCTGAGGATCGCTCTCTGGCTACTTGGAGGTTTCTACTCAAGAAAATTTATATTATTCCGGAACAGCACTGAAATGAGACTTGGCCACCGATTATCTCTGCGGATAATCTCTCACCATTCGGTTCTCTCTATATACGTGCAAAGGAGAGTTGACGCACTTATATCATTACAAGCCATCGGTGTTAAATTTATTTAATACACAAACTATTATTGTTGCCAATAATCACTTCAATAACTTGATCTTAAGCCCAGTTAAGTAATCGGACCCCTTTTTTTAGCAGTCCGGCTGGGAGCAATGGAGCGAAGAGAGTCTGTACGTCGGCTTTCACTTTGGTAGGTGTTGCCGATTAATGAGATTCTGATTGAAGCTTACATCGCAATTTCGAATCTTAACAATCCCTGGTTTATATTGTGCGTGACAGTCGTGTTTTGCTTATAAGTAGACTTGAAGTAAACCTAAAATACCTAAAATAACTTATCTTATACCTACTATGGGATCAAAACGAGGGACGATTTTAATCCTCACAATGTCATCTGACTCCGCCTCACTTTAGCTCTTACATTTTATGCCTTGCTTACTGTCTTTTTCTTATATGATAGTTATCGCATGCAGGTGTTGCATGACATATTTGTTAGTTCTTTATGTAAAGTCGAAGTTCTTCTAAACACATTTAGTTCCATGAATCATTTTAGAATAGAATGCTTATGCTCTGGCATGTAATATACTCACTCTTGCGATTGTTTCGAGCGCTTTTTCTTCTCTTATCCAATCGATGTATTTCGATTCGTTCCGGTAGTCAAGGTTTTTTATCGAACGGAATGATTTGCATTTAAAATGTTTAGATGGCGATTAAATTTTTATTGGCCACTCTTTCGCTTTCAAAAACCGCACCCCAAGATGAGAACTTTGAGTTTCGCGGTGGAGAGCGGCGTTGATAAGTGGTAGATATCTATTTTATGTATGTATTGATTATTATTGAATCATTTCTTGGCATGATTTGTGGATTTGTTTCAAGCAAATATTTGTGCACTTAATAGAAGGGTGGGATTTGCTTATATATTTCTTACGTTCTTTCGTTACATTTAAATATCATTTGATTTCCTTAACTATAATCGTATATAAATACAATTAATTAAAATTAATTATATGATTTAGGTATTCAGTAATGGACATCAGACTAATTAAAAACTTATATTTCTTCGCATGACTGTTGGCTAATGACAAATTCTGAACAGATAGAGACCCTACGTGAATTAAGAAAACTATTTATAGAAACAATACTTAAGCCACTCCTTTCTGTCTTTGAAAGTTTGGAAAATTACTGGATGATTGTTATCATTGTGATTATCGTTGCTTGAATGATTTTCTGGTTTTCGATAAAAACCCGATTTAGTGCTAAAATCAAATTAAAGCAAAAAACAAAAAATGTTAAGTAAATTCATTATTAAAACAAAATTGCAGAGCAGAACATTAGTTTATTCCGTGGATTTTTATAATGATGGTATTACGGGGACTGTATAATGATTTCAGATATTTCGACGTCAATTATTTCGCTTCCGGGGCCAAGCATTCCGATAATAGCGAAGTAAAAATCGCATGTTTGTGCCCAAGACTACGTTCTAGCACAATGTGAAAAGATTAAAATTTGTGCTATGCCTCTCTGATCTCTGCTCGATAGTTAGTGTTCAATCACAAATCAGTAGATATTTAGTCCAAGCGTAAAACCTATTAACCTATTAGCGAACAATTTTCATAATCACTTCTTATACCAGATAGGATTTGCTATGTTTAATATTCTTCGAGAAAAATCCGGAAATAGAAAATAGTATTTCGGGAAACTAAATATATATTAGTACTAGACTAGACTAGACATATTTTCTATGTAAGTTCTCAGGAGAAGTAAGGCTTTATGCGGCAGCAAAGTATAATTTTTCACATTTTATAACACAGACAAGTGAAGTGAAGGCTATGTAGTGTACGGTGTTCAAAAATCGACTTTCCACTACTTCAAGAATGTGACTTGCTTTTGTTATGTTACCGAATTCTTGTTTTGGGTTTGGCGGGGAGGAGGTCGTGTAGTAATGTAATAATGACCGGTTTTGTATAACTACAACACGTTGATCTAATTAAATATTTAATAAAAAAAAATTGATAAATATTTTGATCTAATTTCAACAAGCTTACGTAAAGAAAGGTCCGAGTATTTATCGAATTTTTCGTTCTCTTTTTATATCCACCACTGTAAGAGCGGGGCATACTCACTTTGCTTTTGTTCATAATGTATGTAACATCCAAAAGAAAGCTTCAATCAGCCTATAAACGATATATGCGATATATTCTTGATCAGCGTGAAATTCTGAGTTGATCTAGCCATGTCTGTCCGTCTGCGTATCTGTGTGGTGTGTGTTATTTGGACTCTCCTGGTTGCCAAAAAAGAAGATGTCGATTTCATATTTGGTAGAAACATTGGAAGTTTCTGAAAGCAGGTTGGTATCGAAAATGGGACAAATTGGTCAAAAAAAAAGCCCGCAGTGGAGCGTAAAGTGGACGCAACTCTGTATTTCTTAACAAGATTTTGTGGGTTTTTGCTCGTTACTCGGGATTTATTAAAGTTAGAAGGTTGAAATTTTCCACATTTACTTTACGAAGCACTCTACTGTGTACTTGCAAAAATGCAATAAATCGTCCATGCCCACGCAAAGTTACAAGAGGTTAAATTTTACTTTTTTTCACCTTTTGAAGGGTTTATGCTTATTTATCGTTAAGACAGAATGTGTAAAAGAATTTTGTACACTCCTCAAATGAAGATATATTGTCTGCGTAAAAATAAGTTGATTCTAAAATGAATGTGGTAGTGATTTCGACAAATTTGCCTTCTTTTTGGAAAATTACTATCGAGTTTCTATATATCTATTTATTTATTGTCAAAAGATGTTGTTACAATTATTCCCTTTAATTGATTGTTATTATTCTTATTTAAAAATTGTATATTAAAAATTGTATATTATTGGTGGTAGACCAAATATCACCTGACATTTCTTCTTTCAAAACTTTCAAAGGTGCGCATATATACGTTGAATGCCACATATTGAACACAGTATTTGAACAGGGTAGGAAGACATTTGAAATATACACGCCAGTATATACGCAGCGCATGAATTCGTATGACTTTACTGGCGTAGTTGGCATAGGGGTTGTTACCCAAGTGGGTGTCTCCGTACGCGTTTTCCGCGCGGATTTGTGATAAGTTTTGTTTAAATGGAATTTTGAGCAAAGCCGAATATTGACGAAAATTTAGAAGTTGGAAATAACTATAATAATATTTTTTTTTTTAATAGCAATGATAACAGTAATAGGAAAAAATATGTATAGCAGAAATCAGAGAGAATAATTATTATAATATATTCCGAATCTCTCTCATTCCCATTACCGTTAGAATTTTTGACGCTCCATGTTTTATTTTTTTATCATAAAAAAGTGCATGCAATAAAATTTATTTTTCTCATTTTACTTCACTAAAAGGCACTGTTAAGAAAAATTAATCTAACAAGTCGTGGCGTCCACCATAATTAATTTAGAATTGACACACTTACCGTGTCGCATTCTATTCTCCAAACTCTTTTATTTGATACGATCGCTGCTCTTATTAAGAAACAATCAATCCACCACGTCATGGTGTCCACCGTATTTATTTTAGAATCCACGCAGCTTTCGGCAGATAATATATCTTCACCATATACCACCACTTGCTTACCTTATAAGTGGTAACCATAAGTCATCAAAAAAGTGAAAAAAAAATTGAATCACTTGTAACTTTGTGTAACTTTCGGGCATGGCCGATTATTTCCCTTTTGGCACGTAAATAGTAGAGTGCTTCGTAAAAGTAAATGTGGACGATTCCAACTTTTCAACTTTTATGATTTTTGAGTAATGAGCAAACACCTACAAATTTTTGCTTAGAAAATCGGATTTGCATTCAGTTTACGCTTCACTGCGAGTTTGTGCTTCGACCAATTTAGGCCATTTTCGATGTCAATCTGCGTACAAAAATTTCCAATTTTTCTAACAAATTTGAAGTCGACATTCTCTGTTTTGCAATCAGGGGAATGTACACACAGACTGATAGACGGACAGACATAGCTTAGTCAACTCAAAATTTTATACTGATCAAGAGCATGTATACTTTACAGGATCTTCGAACCTTCGTTCTGGTTGTTGCACACATTATGACAAATTGAGGATACCACCTGCACTTCATAGGTAGGTATAATCATAGTAACTCTCCAAAATTCCGGGCAAACCCCTTGATAAAAAAATGTTCAAATTAAAATACAAAAAGTCAAAACGGCCCAGAACAGAAAAATCAAAAATTGAAAATTCCATTGCTCAAGCACACGCACGCACAACAGCACACTCGCATTGCTACTATAGTGCGAATACGCTCATGCTCAGATCTGTTCAATACACACATTATCGCATACAAATGTTCATAGTGTGTTGTCTTATGCATACTTGTTGTACGAACTTCAGCAAATGTGTTCGTTTCAGTTCCTTAGCCTCTCTCTTAGGATCTGTCAGAGAAGAAGTGCTACAAAAGCTTGTAGAAAGTGATTGAAAGTGTGTGATGAAGGTTCAGTTTCTGATATGACATGCAGAGGATGGTTCGGAAAATTTGAAACACGTGACTTCGACCTTTTTGATAAGCTACGTTCTGGGCGGTCATCTTTGACCGACGACTATGTTATTAAGCAAAATCATTTTCTGACAACAGCGGATATCGCAGAAAGGCTTAATGCAGCGCAGCAAATCATTTCGGACCATATTCAGAAGGTGGGATTTGTGACTTGGATTTCGTTTTTGGGCAGTGTGTGCGTGACAGATTACTCTCAAGTTCCGCACGCTGCCTCTGTGCAAAGCTATAAGGCTGCTCTATATAAAAATATCTTTCATGCGATTTTAATGAAGTGACAATTTCCGACTGCTGTCTACTACTAAATATAAATCAATTCTTTTATTGTTGAAATCTAATTTTTTCATGATCTTTTTTTTAACCTGGCTTAAGAAAGGCTCTCAGAGCCGAACATATTCCGGTTGATATGCATGCGTCCTTTTCCCCTTAGCAACTTCATTGTTGTCGATTAGAACTGTCTTTCTAACATAGTAAGATGAACTGTTCTAATGATTGCAGATCGCTAAGTAGTTATGAGTATTACTCAAATTCGGCAGATTCTTTACTGTATTGCAGTTCAATGCTTACTATTTTCGAACCTTTTAAAACAAACTCTATTCAAACAAATTCTATTTCAACTAAATTCTGAGTCATTGTCGTCGCATTAATCTTGAAATTTCGAACATTCGCCCACTGTGTTGGAATGGATTGGTCATTTGTCATTAAATTCCTGTAACTATTAAAGTTAATTTAGTGGATTAATGCAGGTAATTAAATATTAGCTTAAGTCGAGCACACCCAACTTTATAAGACACATTGTTTGATCAATAATGACGTGAATTTCGTATTTAAGAAAATATGAAAATCAAATAAATTCTCATGGATGCCTATCAACTGAATCATAGTTTTGTTTGCTTTTTTTCTTATTTCTATCTCGCATAGTAAAGAAAAACTATTAAGAAACGAAGTAAATGGTCATTTCCACGAGATAATTTTTCATAACCACAAGTTTAACAAGCAGAATGAAGCCAAAAAAAGTTAAATGCCCGATGAGAATAAAAGCTTTTCGACTATCGATTGCAATGAGTTAAAGATAAAGAAAATTGTTTTCGCAGTAAAATGAACGAATGGTTAGAGAAACACGGCGGCATAATAAATCGTTTTATGATTACTTAATTTATTAAGGCTTCGTAAAAAATCTGGTCATAGAAACATCGAAAAAAAAAAAAAACAGTTTGCCGACTGCTTAGCCTGCCCACTGTCGTGGCCTGTTTGTTATTGTTGACTAACCAATAACCACATACACGGACCATTTGTTCGTTTATATTGGTTGACAATAAAAGTTGGTTTTTTTTTTCGTTTTATTTTTTTACACATTGAATCGTTTTGTCCGTCCCGTTTGCAAGTCACCTGCTAATAGCACCATCATTAACACCTGCTTTTGACGAAAAAATCCATAAGGCGGATACCATATGCTTGTTGTCTTAATTAAATTGAGTTCCATTGTATTGATATTTTATGTTTCGATTTTCAACTGAATTATAATGAGTTTCGCTTAAGCAATGTATGGCAACACATCCGTCATCAATATAAATTAAAGCAATGATTGAAGCAGGTGCCTGCAAAAGGGTGGTTTTAAGTTAACCCTTTAGTAATTGGTTTTTCTAATAATGAATTAAATTGAAATTGAATTTCACTTCGACTTGATTTAATTAGCAAATTAGTTCAGTTCCAACTGTATTCAGTTCGATTTAGGTGGCAAACAACAATTAAACTGCAATCAATTCAAATGCAGTTGACAGAATTTGATGGAGTTGATAGAGAATTTTCTACGTCTGTACTCTTTGGCTGCAAGTATAAGCTACCGGTTGTTTAACTTAAGAGAATGAAGAAGAAAAAGTAATGAACTTTCCCAACAAATGTTTCGTAGTTATGGGTTAAATATATCCATTTTAAAAAGACTATGCGAAAACTGATTGAAAGGATATGGTTTTATTTACATAAGCAATTCAGGATTTTGCTTTTAATTTTAGCATATCTCCCCAGTTATCAACGAACCTACGAAATAATTATTCACTTGTATTTCGTTTCCGTCTCTCTAGCAGAATCAAATGATTGTTACGATTGGTCACATCATGAATGGGTTAATGCTCAAAAGCAGTGTATGAAAATTATTGCTTTGAATAATTCTGTAAAGTCGCTTAAATATGCCATTTGACGCTGCCCAAAAAGGAAGTCAGAAATCTATATTTGCCAAGCATTAATGTAAGTTCGCATCGTTAAAACGTAGTAAATGAATTAGTTGTTCCATTAAATAGAAAATACCCAAGAAGAAAGAATACATCCACTGAAAATCAAATTGCTTATATATAAAAAAAGATTATGGTGGAATACGGTTCACCATTAAATACGTTATACCAATTCGCTTATATTCACATAACAATTTTTCAAAATAAGTCTTCACATGGGAAGTGGTCGAAAAGTGGTCCGAACCGAACCATTTTTGACAGCGTTCGTCCTTGAGACAAATTTCATTAAAATATCTAAAAAACTGCGAGAAAAAAGTAAGTCGGACGGACGGACCGATGCACAAACAAGCTTACATCGATTCAGAATCGATCGCTATAATAAAAGGTGGGTCTTAAGTACTTCTTTGTGTTGTCAACATTCGCACAAACTTAGCATAACCTTGTACCACAAGCGGTGTAGGGTATAAAAAGGGTTACAAAGGTAATATGCCATGAAAGTTTAGATTATTTATTACTACAAGGTATCGTATTCGTAAGCCCAATAAATCAAATAACGGAGCAAGTTATGGTATCAAAATTCTCGTTTTGCTATCTTTCTCTGGTTTTCTTATCATAATTCTGTAGTCAATCTTGGTAATCAATGCCTATGGACAAATCAATAAGATTAAAGTTGTTTTACTTTTCAGATCCTTCAAAGCCTTACAAGCACTTCTTATTAAATCTTCTATTATGACTATATATATATATATAATGGTATACACGTGTACACGAAAATGTATTGTTAGTAGTTAATTAAAACTTTAATTTTTGTCTTCCGCATACTGATAATAATATAATATTTTAATATAGTTCTCGTGCCTGTAGAACCAGTCTCTTATTCTTGTACTACTGGTCATAAAATAATTTTATTTAGTTAAGCTAAATATAATGCAATCTAACTAATATAAATTTCGTTTAAAACAAGTTTTGTTTATTTAAACAATAAATTCATGGCCTTCCTAATTATAATTCTAAACTTTTAAAATAGCAAAGATACGACTTAACGTTTTTCTTAAAGAACAAAAAAAAAAAAAATAAATAAATAAATAAATAAAATTTCTCTTAATCGTCTTTAAATTGTTAACACAATTGAAAAAGTTACCACTGCAGAGCGGAGAACAAAAGTGACTTAAAGGACAAGCAGCGGTGGGATACATTGCGTTAATAAACGCTCCGCGCAATACTAATAGTTTGATACCTTTGGATAGTTTGATCGCTTGTACTGATATCCCTTGATATTTAACATACTTGGAGTCGTTGAGACTTTTAGTGAACTCGTGTCTAACTTGCCATAAGTCAAGTTTTTATAATTAATTTTGCCATATTTTTTACGCTCGAAACAAAATTCTAATAAAATGCAATTCCTTCCTGCTTGAAGAGTTTCTGGTATCGCTCCCGCCGAGGAAAATGACACATCTCACGACTCCAGTCATTTAAGGTCGATACCTTATTGACCTCTTGCTTATTTCCTCAAACATCTTTGAATATCTAATGCAAGAACAACGTATTAACAATTTCATGTCTGGCGTTGGGGACTTAGCATCCCGTTCGCAATCTTCACAAGTACTAATGTGCACATTCTTTTAACGCTTTTGGGGATGCCAAGTACCTGTGTTCCGAGCTATCCGAACGATCTCTCAGGCGTTAAAGTAGTAACATGTCACTTAACTTGAAAATGTGAAAAAAATTAACATTTTGCAGGAGGGTTGCTGTTTCTATAGGTTGTTTTATTGACACTCATAAGCTAAACTGTATTTTGCGGATTTGGGGACATAATACTCGAAGCAAAATTAAGCTTTCATTTACGGATTTAAACCTGTAATAAAACGAAACCTCTCTCTGGTGGTATTTGCTAAGCGTTTTTTGTCCCAATGCAAAGACCCGTACATTAGTAGAATGCTTTTTAAAGCACTGACTAGGCCTGTAATGGAAAGCTTGTTGCAGTATAGTTTCCTATCTATGAGAGCTGCTCGAATCCAATCTGTGCAGAAAAGCTTTTTGAAAGTTTGTGTTACATGGCTTGGGATGGAGCTTGGTATTACCATTACCACCTTATGAGTGTCGTCTTGAGCTTATATACCTTTTAATCTTGGAGAATTGACGTGTTTGATTGGGCGCCTCTTTTACTATACTGTTATTATGAGAGTAATTCTACTCGCCGGCTTTATTGAATTCCCTTGGAAAGTTGGCACGAGTTCATACTAAATATACGCCGCATTTTTAATAGTAGTTGTACTTTGTTCTGGCCTGTGATGGTATGAAAATTAAGATTGACCGTTGATGAAAAAAGACGGCCATCCCTGACTTAGACTATAACTCACGTTGGAGGGGAGAGGATGATCTTGAGATGAGCTGAGTCAAAACACACGTCCTGATATTCTGACCTCCTAAGATACGTTTAAATCTGTCTCTAAACATCGAAGATACTAATATATAGACATTGTTAACAATTCAAAATGGCCCGTCCGTTTGTTCTTATAACGATAAGGCAGGTGTATTTGTTGTAGCTGTAAGTCCATGGAACAGCCCGAACTAGCTTACTAATAACAAGAGCGGCCCTCTACACCCCTCGATTCTCACCAAGTGGCACTTAAGAGTTGCCCTATAAAAAATACAGACCGTAGTTCTATATTCACACAGACAAAGAGGATTCTTACAGAGATACTGTTACATAAAAGTGAGTGGGTGGGAAGCCTATATGTCATAAAGGTCTTCAATTTTACGACAACGTCATATTTGAGTAAATTGTTTAACATAGTAACTAGAGATGCATTCTCCTTAAGGAGATGGGACCATGTCCATGGGTTCATTTCTTGATTCGTAAAGTCACAAAGATATTGTCCAGGCCAGTTCAGCTAAAGACTATAGACTAGAGCTTATAACAGCTTGCCGAGAGATCTACGATACTTTACTTGTTCTTACCTTATAAACGAACTTAAGCTTGTAGCATTTGGAGTTAAAAATGAGATTAGCGAACGATTTGGAACTGCAAAGTATTTGGACTTAATGTTTCTATCTCCACCTTTTTTGTTCGTCCTATTACTATTGAGTTAAGTTATTAGGTTTCTTTTTTTTGTTGGCGAGCGAATAAAAGCAATACAATGGGCCTTGGCTCACAGATATCTATGTGATGGCTTTTTAAAATGAGACGTTATATAGGAAGTGGTCAAAAATATACACCGATCCGAAGCGTTATCAATAGCGTTCGCCTTTCTTGAAAAGTGCGATTTATGTTGAAGTCAAAAGGACAAGACACGACAGGATGGACAGACTAGATTAAATCGATTTAGAAAACAACTCTTAATGGAGAACTTTAATTAAAGGTGCGTCTCTTTCAAATTATTATCGGTTGCCAACCTTATGCATGTTTGCTATGGCTAAGGGGTTCATTTGCAACTAGGTTCTGTACCGGTTGTGGGTGTGGCTCTGTGCTAATTGTGTACATGCTTTTTTTCTTCTTTTTCCTTTTATTTTTTTTATTGTACTTATACTAAGCTTTTTAATAATAATTAATTTAAAATTTACTTTAAGAGTCATTTGAACTCGACTGTTGTTTGTGTATAAATGGAATAAATAAATAAATAAATAAATCCTTTTGGGTGTGGCATATAACCGAACAAACTTTATATGCTCTCGCACCACAGGTAATAAACTTTTGGTGAAAGTTTGTTGTACAAATCTATGGCATAGGTTTGATTATGAAAAAAACAGAAGTGAAGAATATATCAAGTTCACGTACACTTTTCACCAGCATAAGGCAATTGATTTAATTGTATTCTGTAGCCCCTTCGCTTAAGCTATTTAAACTATTTACATGTATAACTGCCTGACTTGCTTGGGAAATTTAATATTTTTGGTTCATGTTTTTTTAGTTTCGCATCTTTTAATTGTTGTTACTCAACATTTCCAAAAAAAAATCCAAATGCAGCTGACAAGCATCTATAATCTATAATCTAAACTGATTTAATTTATTTCATTTTAACAATTTCAAGTGATTTGATCAACAGTATCTAGAATGACATTAATTTTCGTAAATGATTCAATCAATAAATTCACAAATTTTTTTCATTGAACGTGTGCGTGAGCTCTTGTCAGCACTTTTTATACGATTTTCTCAAAAGTTATTTTGATTTTTGTTTTTTTGTTTATACGGACTTCATAGAAAATTCTAAGCTCAAGCTTAAGCCCAACTTAAAATTCGGTCCCAGTATATCAATTATAGATTAATATCTTACAAGTTTAATTGGTTGTATTTTTATTTTTTTTTTTTTTGCGGCTATGATAAGTGATAAGTTTTACGAACAAACACATGCATATACACGTGCAGCATATGCACGCTTGTATATATGTAATATATAGAGATTTAGTTATCGGACAATCTCTGCTGAAACGATAATAGAAACGAGTATATATATTTAACAAGGTGACCAGACAACATGTTGCAACATCTAGCTTATGCTAATTTTGCTTTTTTTTTTTTTTGACAATAACAGCATAGCAATCGATTATGGGATATTTTTTTTTAAAGATTTTAATTAATTTTAAAATTATGCATTTAGTGCGATATTTTTCGTTTCTTTTTTGCTTAAGGCTTTTAAAAGAAAAATAATAAAAAAAAATATTGTATGAATTTTGTGGGTTTAGTAAAGATTTTTTTTTTTTTCTTCTTACTACCGCATACTCAAAAATATCCTCTAAATAATTTTTTTTTCTTTGTGAACCACATACTCAAAAAATATCCGCTAAAGCGGGCAAAACATTTTGTTTTCTCATTGAACATGTGTTCACTGAAAAGCAATTAGCGGCGGTTTACATGCCGTGTGCCATACGCTCTTAAATAGAGATTACAATTAACTACATGCCACACCAGACCACACCACACCAACCCACAACAACACAATTACTTTATTAAGAAAGAAGGCGAGAAAAGAGTCACTCAATGTAGGATAATTGTAGTGGCTGCCAAGACACATGCAAATACCATCGCAACACAAGGCAGGTTTAATATTTTGAAGAAAAAGAGGCCCTCCTTTTCACACCTCTCATAAAGGATATACTAGACTTATAGTAAATTTGTAAGACATTAAATACATGTACAACTTTCTTTAACATTAATTAACGGGACTGATTCAGACGTTCGTCCATTTGCCTAAACTATGGTTTTCATCTGAAAGATTTCTTTAGGAAAAGCAAACTTGGCCGCATGTACTTCTCTATCACTACTTTTAGGTTTACCGTGTAGTCCATAAAAATGTTCTTATTATTTCCTCTATGTAAAGGTGGAACAGTTTTAAAATTATTAGTTTAAATTAAACCTTCAGCTTTTCCATAATGATATGTCCCACATAGCCTCGGAACTCAGCCAAACCCAACAATCGAAATGTAAAAATAATAATAATAATAATATGTAATTACAACGATGAATACGTATGATGATTATGATCTCCACTTTATACAATTAATAACAAAATGCTCCCCCATGCGGTATGTATGCTATGCTTCATCATGGATACAGCGAATAAATAGATCTTCGCTCTTCACGTGTGACCAAATATTGTATGCAACGTTGTAATGCTGCTTATAACGGATTCGAATCAATCCACACATAATTTCTTTATGTTTACGTATGTAAGATACGGTTTTCAACTATAGTGTGATAAGTAAAGTTATTAAATCGTTTTGCATGGTTATATGAATTGATTGATATGATTAATCATAAGTTAGATTGTAACAAAAGAAAATCTAAACAACTACCGCACACTCTTTCCACCCTACAACGCTTTTGGCACAGGGTGTATTAAGCTTAGGCGAATATGCATAATACCCGGAAAGGGTAATCTTTTATAATACCGAATGATTTAAAATCACTTTCTCAACCGTTTTAAAAATGTCCGTCCATCTGTCTGTCGCTTTGTTTGCTAATATTTCGGATATTTTGACGATCTACAATAGACTGATCTGTTTTGTCCCGAGGACAGACGATATTGAAAACCGATTGGGTCGAATTATTTTTGTCACCACTAACTACATGACTCCTTATTTTGATACAATCATTATACAAAAAAAACTTGTAATTTTCAAAATTTTGAAGTAAAAATCATTCAGTTTCGCTATCTGCACATATTAGATTCATGTGAAAAATTCGAATCGGAGTGCTTAATTTGGCGAACCCCTTCCCATATAAATGTTCCCATAAAAAGTAAGCTTTCATATGCATATGCATTGCAATTTTACAATATATAGGAATGAGATAAGCATGTATTGCAATTTCAAGTTATTCGATTGTGAGAACATAAACAGACACACGGATAAGATGATTTACAATCTAGCGCTGATCGAGAATCTATATGTCTCAATAGGCGCCTAATGCAAAGGCGAAGTGTACTTTACTTCAATCGTCTTTAGTGAGTACAATTCTCAAATAAACTCTGCTTTACTTTACCTCACTTTAGACATAAGTTTTCAAATTCTTATACACACCACCTAGAGAGATGGGTATATTCATTTTGTTACAACGTTTGCAATGCTTCCAGATCCTACATATATGTTCTTAAACAAATCATCAAATACTGAGACCATGTGGTTACGTGTGTCCTTCCATCTCTCAGTCTACGTGATAAGCATTCTCTAGATTGCTAAAGGCAAGGATGTCGGCTTCAAATTTTGCCAAAAATATCGGAAGTGTTTGCAAGCGGTAAATATCAAAAGTCGGTGAAAGTAGCCGAAAAACATGCCTACAACCTATGTTTTCGAAAGCAAAGAAATTGTCTTTTTTATCTCATTATTCATAACCTAAAATTTTAGGTCTACAAATAAATTCTCGATAATTTTTAGTAAAATTGCAATTTATTGAAAACATATTTGTTCGAAAGCTTAATAAGCGAAGAGGGTACAATCAATCTCTATGGCTTTACACAGTTTAGGTTACGGATGCGCTCGCATTAGAAGCTTAGCAGTTTTGTGGTGAAACATTCATTGAGCTACTCTCGGAAAACTTGAATTCTGTGACCTGCTGATCTGCTGAACATGGCTGCTTCGATCCAAACAAGTGATAATCGGAAGGGGCCGCATGCGGAAGAGGGTCCCGGCACGAAAAATTTAAAAATAGAGAGTCTTTTGTAAACGTATTACATAAGTCTCTCTAATTTTCCAAATCTATTTCACGGAAGACCTTACAGTGTCTGCAGCAAAGCGGAAAAAATCAACCACGTCCCCTCAACAATAAAAAATATCGAAACCTCATTTTTTGCTTAATTTTTTTTGTTTAGAGACAGCAGGTGAAAAGATTCGGTTAGGACTGTAATTTCCTTACTCATTCAATTTGTTTAAGTGTAAGAGACACATTACCTAAATTGCTTAGAGCGAGTCAAAAACGATTTTATTAACAACAATTAGCCACGAAATTTTCATTTACAATACAATAAAAGTAGTGTGCATTTACGGATTGTCATTCTCAAGGTAAAAAATTGCTTACATTTGTCAGAAATTTAATGGAAAGAACTTGACCTTAAACTACATATTTTGAATTGCTTTAAATTGGAAAACCATAAAAATCAAATTGAAACAGAAAAAGAACCAAAACAAAAAATTGCAACCGACAACAAAACAGACAACAGACAACGGATAACAACAATTAATTGTCCGATAGCGACCACTAACCGCTTAAGCCGATTGATAATCCGGTTGTTGGATTTTTTAAGATTTAAAACGTGTAAAAATGTTGATTACAATTTTATATGTGTTTTTTTTTTATTTTAATTAATTTAATCGAACACCCAAACATATCTAAGCATCCATATGGAGATTGTTTTGAAACAAATAGTTTACCTAACTTTCTGTTCAATTTATTATATTCACAGTTCGATGATAAAATTTAATGGAATCGGGTATTTATTCAATTTACATAAGGCATGAGTCGCTTCGTGAGTTGATCTCGTGCGTGGGTTCTAATTTAAAGAAAATGAAATATTAATCGACTCTGAAATGTTTTCATTCATATAAATGCTTTTGTGTCAAGTGCTGACAGCACCCTCTAGCAGTAGTCACAAAATAAAATGCAAAAAACAACAAAAAAATATTTAATAATAATAAAATAAAAAAAAAAAAATAAATAAGAACTTTATTAAAAATTTTATTTTTTGCTCTTGGTGTCAAGATCATTTAAATTCTTGAACCGGGTATAAGAAATAAATGTAAAACAAAACAAAAAAAAAAAGAACAAAAATAGAATTAAATCGCATTTATGTGGTTGACTGCATTTACACAATACACATATAGTGTAGACGTGTGTAAGTAATTACCGCGATTTAACAAATTGTTCGCTAGTTAATTATGGGTTTCGCCTTAAAGAGGTGTTGACACAAACTTCCATTGTTGCAAATTAAAAAAGCGACAATAAGGAAAAAAAAATTTTACCATTAACTTTATTAAACAACAACAAATACTATTCCTTTTGCATATGCAATGTGCAAGTAATTCCATCCAAAAATATTTATTTCCTTATACATACACATGTACATATATCCGTAAACAGTAGCCGATTATTTTAGAGATAATAAATTTCATATATAAATGGCATAAATCAAAGTTTTACATTTAATGGGCATACCCTGAATTATTAATGGGTTCCATATAGATTAACATGAAGAAAATTTATGGAAAATGAAGTATGATTCACGTTCTATGACAGCAGGATTTCGCGGAGATTGTTGTGGGCGAAATCAAGAAATAGTTTGTATTCTGCTGTCTGTCTTAAACTCTCCTTATGTTTCTGTACCCTACACCACTTGCGGTACAGGGATATATTAAGATTGTCCAGATGTTTGCAACAGCCCGAAGAACTTAAGATGGACCTTGCTTTTATTTTAACAATCAACTCAGAATCACTTACTGAATCGATCTCAGCTTGTCTGTTCCTCTGCCCGTCTGCCCGTCCGCCCGTCTTGTTTTCTTGTATTCAACCTATAGCTGGTAATTTTTGTGATGTTTTGACGAAATTAGATAAATCGGCCTGCTTTGAGTGCATGCCCAGTGCCTTATTTTGTAAAATTGTTATATGAAAAAAAATTATTTGGTTCGGCTGGAACAATTTTTTCAACCTTCTTTCATATGCCCGTTGTTAGGAAAACTAAATCACTTTATGGTAAAAAGATCGAATTTTTAATATTTAATGGTGAAAGTTAGTTCACAATAGTGAAATGACAAATAAGTCAATCTTACCACATTTGAACCACGTAGGTCTATTGTTTGGATACCAACGCATATAAAGATACCCAGCTAATGTACACACTCATATGGCAAAAAGCCCAATTAATTAATGTTTTATGAGGAAAAATTGCTCATGATGACATCATTTAACATTAAATTAAATGAACAAAATTTGAAACACGTGGATCTGTTTTATGGAAATCACTCGATATAAGATTTCTTATGAACAGTAAGCACTTCAGAAAAAGAGTTAATTTTTATTGCTTTATGATGAAAATTGGTCCATAGTAGCTTCTTAACCAAACAAAATTAACAGCAGGGTATTTGGATCGAGTAAGTCTATTTTTTCAACGCTGATATTATAGGGGCTATCATGAAAAGCAAGCCCTTTTATGGAGAGAAAGTCCAATTTCTTGTTTTTTCCAACGAAAACTAAAAGACAATAAAAGATTTAGAAAACAAAACATCCATCACGTCCTTTGATGTTTTCGGCATACCCCGGGCTTTCATAGAAAATATGCCATCGCATGCGTGTGCAATTTTTCGTGTATTATTACCGAAACGAGTTTTGTGTAACTGTACTACGCAAAGTGCTGTATGGTGTCTAATGGTCGATCTTGCCCAAGTATAATGTTCTTACTTGTCTTAATCTGTATTTTGTGCGGAAGTTGATTTAATCGTCTCCGCTTCTTCGCCCGTCTGCATATCTGCCGTTTACTACTGCTGACACTGTCACACAGAAAATAACGAGACAGCACAGTAGATAAGAAACTATAACTCACAACTTACAATAGCTGTTGATCGGAAAATTGATACAAGTGGGTGGAACTTCAACTGTCTATAGCAAGACATGACGTAAGGAGCTGCTAGATCTGTCATCCCGCCGTTTGTATAACAAAACCCCTATAGGTATTTACTACTGTTACTATCCCTGTAAATTATGCGCATTGTTCTTCAGTTTAAGATTTTAAATCGAATAGAAGGATCGCTACGCATAAAAAAAGAAAAGAAAATAAGGACGAAAAGAAAGAGATAGAAATAGAAAAACAGAGGAAAATGTATATAAAATTTTTCTTAGTTTACTAGTGTTTCTCTTGTTCTCGCAATCTAATATTTTAAATATGAGAAGAGAACAACATTTCTAAGCTAATTACCAAAAATTGCAGACGTCATGTTGCTGTCATGCATATCAAACATTCATCCATCATTAAGCAACTGCGAAACAATTATTCTCTCATGATATATATATATATATAACGTAATACCGTTGATCTGTATTTGACATTGACACGCTACCAGCAACACGCTTGAAAATCAAAGAAATGTCCGCTTATAACACATAACATATGGTATACGGTTCAGTGAAAAAAAAATAATTCCGATTTTTTGAAAAGCTACGGTGAGTTTGTTTAATTAGAAGCAAATAATCGGTGGTCATTCAATATATGAAATAATTTTAAATGAAATGAGTTTGTGTCTTAAGTCTTTTGTTTAAATTATGCAAATTCAAGCGAGACATGCCTGTTAAGACATTCTATTGTGTTTATTAGGTAATGAAATTATCTATAAACACCTGTTTTTGCTTTTTTGTTTTTTTTTTAGATTGGATGCTAAATAGCTGGTAACAACAACAGCAACAACAATAATTTAATAATATATAGATATATATATATATTTTTTTTCCTTTGATTGCATCATTGATTTTATGACTGAACTCATTACTCGAAAGACATTCACAAACCAACACATTAAATTTAAATAGATTAAAAGCTAAGCATTTTTTTGTTTTTTTTTTTTTTTCTCTTTTCATTGATTATATTTCACTTTCAGTATAAAAAAACAAATTAGATCAAACTAATTTTATGTTGTTTTGTTTTATTATTATTATTTTTTCCTTCTCATATAGGTGGGCATGTGTGCGATTTTCTTAAGCACCATAATTAACATGCAAATTGTTAAAAATTTTTTGTCGGTATTTATAACAAAAAATCATAAACCGTATAAGTCAAATAAAACTTTTAATTTAAGCAATTTTTTCTTTCTTTTTTTTTCTTTTTTTAAAGACAGTGGTTGCATACTTTCACTTTGCTAACAAATATGAGGAAATATTAGATAAAAGGAATTTATTTTTTTCCAACAAAGTTTTTTCAACTTTCAAAAAGGAAAAAAAAGACATTTTGATTTGAGTTTTATTGTAAAACCTTGAAAAAAGAAAGAAGAAGAAAAATGTTATCAATATTAAGAAGACACTCACTAAATGAGTTCATTTTGTTTGTTTTACTTTTTTACTTCCGCTCTGCTCGTATCGTGTATGCAACGAGTCAACTTTCAAAATGCTGGCAATAAGCTTCAATATTAAGCTAGTGCTCGATTCGTCAATATATGATAATCTTCCCTCTTCTAAACGATTTTTTTCAATTTATAATATCAAACGTTTTGAAAAAGTTTTTAAAACTGTTACGTAAACTAATCGAATACAAGAATTAAAGTTTACCGGAAAAAGAAAGCGGTCAGTTGTAGCCAAAGCATTCACTAGAGTGCGTTTTCATACTTTCACGAACTAAGCGCTTGCTGCAAACGAAAGTAAGAAAAGGTTATTATAATGATTTTATTGTAGAAAACCGCACACTTCCGCTCGATCTGGCTTGTGTTGAAGACAGGCAGCAAAGCTATATGAGTTTAGCGGATAGTACTGAAGAAAAGGTTGATTACCTTAAATAAATTTTTCCTTTGAAATAACGAATGCTTCCAAAAGTCTCTCTTTGGCGATCGAATTCTTCCCAAAAAGTTTGCGTAGCTCTTGATTCTGCCCGATTCTGTTCTATATACTTTCGTGAACAAAGCGTAATGAACTTATTTTTTTTTTTTTCAATACCTGCGCTATGATGTGTACAATTTTTTAATACGTCGGTATGATTGCTGTGAACAGCTCACATAAACTGCAAGACAAGCGCTGTTGGATTAGTAATAACAGCATTATTTTGCTTAAGCAATCTTCTTATCAGCCAATTTTTTTTGGTTCTCTAGAATGTTGAGCTCCTGTTTATAAGCATAAATCCAAGTTTCATCTCGCTCATAGAAAGCACTTGTTTTGACACTTCCACATGGCTTTGTTTTTCAAATCGTTCTTCGAAATTGCTTATGTTGATCCTTTTGATATACCAAAAATATCTACAAGGTCTCTTTGGCCCAATCGACTGTTAATAAGTACAAACTCTTTGATTTTATTGATGTTTTCAGCAGTAGTTGAGGTTAAACGTCTTCCTGAACGAAGTTCGTCTTCGACCACATCACGACTTTCATTAAATGATTTTTCCCACAAACGAACTTGTAGCCTTAATAAACACTCGTCACCGTAATACTTTTCTAACATATTTAGCTCGTGTAATTTAATTTCTGTTTCTGACAAAATTTGATGCAAAGTCTTTGTTCAACGCATTTTTCGATTCGAAAAATCGCTGACAACAAAGTTGCTCAAAACAAAGAAACCAACTAACTAACCCAACATACGGCACGTGTCTCGAAGTTTATGTCAGCTGTTAACAATAGTCATACCAACCTACAAATATAATGTACATTCACATCCATATCATAGCACGGGTATTTAAAAAAAAAATCTCATTATATCGTAATTTCGCTTCAAATATAGATATGTTTCGTTCTGTTCCAGCTTACATCACAGCAAAAGATGAGAACTCAGGTAAAAGAGCGAAAAGGAGCAAATCAGAGAAGAAATTCAATTTTGAAATTTGTGATATAATATTTTGACACAGCAGTATTAGGTTGGATGTATGTCTGCCATCATTTGATTGTCATTTTCACGTTTGCTGTTAAATCACTTGACACAAGCAATAGGACAGTGTTTTCAATGCACAATAAAGTCGTCCCTTTGTAAATGACTCTTGCTCGCATTTTTAATATTTATACCCATTCAATCTCTGGCCCTTGCTTCAGTATCATAGAACTTAAAAAATTCCTTCTAATAAATGCATTCTTAATGCAGTTCTTCCACATGATTTTCTTAAGATTTTCTTGGCTTCTTCTCCATTTCGTTAGCATGAGATATATTTTGAAAATACATGTTTGAACAAAATATACAAATAGAAAAGTCCAGCCCACATTCACCAAACTCAATAGATTCAATGTCTTGATATGATGGACGGGAAAAGAACATTACCTTGATGATTGTATTCAACGATGAGGCCAACAAGGAGCATTTTCCAAAATTTTTCCTAACGAAATATTACTTAAACCATGAGCCGCGTAACAGTTTTGTCCGCCAGATAATAGTTTTTCGAAGTAAAAGCGAACGTCCAATTGTCATAGTGAAGCGCGTCTTGCTAGTAAATAAAATCAAACTTGTTTGCATTTGTTTGCTATAAAGCAGAAACATATTAAAGCGCTTATTAACCTAAGATTAAATTAGAATGCATACCATCTATACGATCGACGTTTATTCTTTGTGCTGTGTGTTATCTAAACACTTATGCTTAAGTAGGGAGAAAAAGCTCCGTAATGATTTGAATGGTTTTTTCTCAGAACATAATATCATTTTAAGACATCTTTGGAACTTTATCGAACACTTCAGTGTCTTCAGACTATTTACAAAATTGTTGTTCCTATTTCAGATCAGATTCTACGATTTCGACCGCTATAATATTCATCGTTGCTAGATCAAGTTTTATTTAGGATTTTCTTCGTTTTATTTCGTTTACAATTCTAGCTAAGCCTTTTACCTTTTAATTTTGACTGGCCCCACCCCCATTAAGCTATAGATTTTCATTAACAAAAACATATCGTAGGTTTTCACGAACTTCTAAAATGTTATTAAATAAAGTTTTTTACATTTTGTACGGAATTTGCTTCTTAAATCAAAGGCTTTTATGTTTCAGAACGTTACGAACATTGGCTGAAAACTATTTTCCAAGTAATTATTAGATATTTCAACTCTTTTCTTTCCCTTAATTATTATTATAATTAATTTATCCAGAGAAGTAAGTTCTATAGTTAAAGTCTTAAAGCTCTAACATCTCGGGCTATTTGGATCTACGACCGTAGAGTTATTAGTCGAGATCGTTTACCTTCCACGGTCACCAAGGAATGCCATCAATATTTACAACCACAGGTAATAGTCTGATACTCAACATAACTATTTTGACCAGCATTACGGGCATGTTTTTCGTGACTTTCGCGACATATTTTACCACAGAGTTGATATTGAAAGGTATTAAAAACTATGAGTTGTTAGTCAAGATGGTTTGCCTTCCACGGTCACCCAGGAATGCCATAAGTATTTACAACCACAAGTAATAGTCTGCCGCTCAGCATAACTATTTTGACGAGTGGCGTCACCAGGCATTTTCTTCGTGACTTTCGTGACTTATTTTACCACAGAGTTAATATTGAAAGGTTTCAGTGGAGCTATTGGTCTGAAATAAAAAGTATGACAAGAATGCGCTTTTTTTTTCTTTTTTGTTAGGATCAATTGCCAATGATCGCAACATCCGAGAACGGCCATAAGTGTTACATGAAACTTTTCTGAAAATTCTCTTTTTAATTATATGGCGGACTTACGAAATGTGAGCGCTTTTTTATTTACCACAGGTAACAGAAAGTTCCATATCTATTATTCTATGATATTCAAATTATTTCAAATTCGGTTAATTATATCAAATTGCAAGTGATTTTTTTTGCTTTTTTACCTTTACCTAAATGCTTTGACTAAACTTTGTTGCATTTTTCACAGTTTTGCAAATTGTTTTTATGTCTTTATCATCTAATTAAATATTTCATAAATAAGCATTTTTCGGAATGCCTGCATACCTCTTAATATGTATGCACATGTTCAACAAACCTTAGCATAAGTTAACTTGCTGGCAATTATGTTGAATAACTTCTACTTTTCGGCTATAAAATCTTATAGCCCTTGTTTGCAAGATAATTGTATGCAGGCACAGGCACGGGCACAGGCACACTCATGTCCATAACGATAAATATTAATGCAAGTGTTCATATATTAAATTGTAGAAAATACTAAATACGAATTAAATATGATTTCCTAGACAAATCTGTTAAAGTAATTGATTCAATTTTGGCAAATTTTCTGTCTAGTTAACGACTTTTAAATTATAATCAAAATGCAATATGCATGTGTTTATAGATATTGTATGCAGTATATCTGTTTGCGCTGTGTATGAGGCAATAGCAATAGCGATAGCAGGGTTGACCAACATGACGAACGTAAAACTATTTTCAAACACAAGAGATCTATGATTGACTAGTGAAGTGAATCAGTTGGGAAAACCTCGATAAGAGGAAAGAGAGGTGATTTTCAAAACGTTGCAAATATGAGTCTCTGCAAATAATTCATTTGTAAATAGATGTAAGAAGAATACGATATCGCCAGATCACTAGTGCGAATTTGTGGTGTCGTTAAATCGTTACTAAGACGCAACTGTCCGCAATTAAATCTTTATAAGAAACTTGAATTCTCATTGCACAGATTTATTAATTAACTTCAGGTCTGCCAACATGTTTGCAAGTATACCAACTTTTTGACATTCTAAGTGTATTTTAGAAGGGTTACCATCTTTTGAAAACTATTTTTAAGCCTCACAAACTTAACAGCAAAAATAATGGGATCAAACCTTAAAATTGCAAGAAGCCATTGAACGTAACAATATTTTAGCACTAGAATTACGGGCCATATACCTATTTTTACGAAAATCGATAAATTTTGCAGATAAATTTCTTTTCGTTTGCATAACAGAATTTGCTAAGAGTTGTATCCATAAGCATTCTTTTTCAGTATTTTTTAAGGAACTTTTTGAGTCTGTGATCCCGGGAATGGTTTGTTCTCTGCAGTTACTGTATCCATTGCTATGTTTTTCACGCCATGAGAAAAAATTGGAAACAAATTGGAATTAGAAACTTGTGGACTAACTATCGGTTACAAAAGAAAAAAAATCTTAAACTTGCAATGTATGTAAGAGAAATATTCCAATGCAAGTAGAATTCGTAAAACGTGCCCACGTTATAATTGTCGTTATAGAAAGACAATATAAACACACATAATTTTTGAAAAATTGCACCATTATGGGTGCAGAAAGTACGTTACAAGGAAAAGTTCTTCGATACACGAAAAATGACATTTATATGTAAGCTCCTCCATGGCGTATTAATAAGCCAATTGATACCATTGTTGCAATGAACATGCAGGCGCTTTTCGCAAATATATTGGTGATAGTGTTGCAGTAATAACCTCAGTGTTTAAAAGGTGTAGACGAAAATTTTAAGAAAATTGTCAGCTTTTGTCAAGGTTGCTTCAGTTTTCTTTCATACATTGTGGGAGTTGATACAGGCAGACCACACCTATTATTTCAATTTTGGATTTTCAATCGATCGAGGAATGTTTGAGCCCAATTTTAGCTGTGTATCTTCATTTTTGTGACTTTTACGATTTACAAAAGCGATCCCTTTTGACGGATTTCGTAAAAGATTTGAAAGTAATAAAGTAGGCGTGCTCCAGAAAAAACGGTAATAATAGATATTAGAGACCAGATATTTGCTCTGGCGTTTACCTAACTTAGTATAGTAAGTAGTTACTGCTTTCACTTGTTCTTTAAGAAAAGCTGAAACCAGTGTAAGGTTAAAATCTGGAAGTTGCATGGCAAATGACAAATGAAACAACGAAGTCTGTCTTTTACTTTTCTACACCTGAACTTAATCGGTTATGTAATAAATTTAATAAACCCTCTGGTAAAGCTTCAAAGCCAGAGCTTTAAAGCCAGAGCTTTGAAGCTTTTTATTGACAGATTGATATTATGCTTAGGTTAGATCGAGCTTGATATAAAAATGTTGCCACTTACTGTACATTGCTAGGTTACTGGAAGTAATTGTCTTTCTTTTCCGTTTTCAGAAGATTGTAAAGGCCCTTATGGGCATATCACTACAATTTCAACCGCGATATTCGAATGTGATCTAAAAATTTCAATCCCCCATGAAGTCGGTTATTCTTAACGTCTCACTCTCACTCTGACCGGGATAAATATATACGACATCTCTGAGACATTTGTTCCCACGCATTTATTATGAGAAGCTTTTGCTGTAAATAAGTTCGCCATCCCTGGCATACAACATAATATCTTTTTATTGCTTATGTCAAAATATTATATACATTTTAGAATATTATGCAAGAATAAACTACTTTTATGTTTTTGTTTTTTTTTTCGATTTATTACTAAGACTGGTATGTGGGCAATGTAGTGTCAACTATTTACACGTAAAAGCCAAATTCAGCAACAAATCACGCACTCGTATCCATGGGTGCTAATTAACAAAAACAAGTTTTAATTATATAGTGATAGTTGTTACATGTGTTGATAAATTTTTATACAGTTTTTCGGTGATTTTTCTACATTTTAAACAAAAAAAAAAAAAAAAAAAAAAAAAAAAAAAAAAAAAAAAAAAAAAAAAAAAAAAAAAAACCCCAAAAAAAAAAAAAAAAAAAAAAAAAAACCAAAAATCGTAATTGCTCTACGGTAAATAAACAAATTTTTCTTATCAAAACAGTTTTGCGTGCTTTTTGCGCAAAAAAGGTCAACACACGCTACACAGTGCCTCAGCTAGACTTCTATGTAATTTTATTCTCTTTTTTATCTACGTAGAACGGCAATTATTTAACTGTAAATTACAATCCATTGAGCGATCGCGAACTTTACAATTCTAAGAATTTCAATTAAAGCGCACAATTAATGTTTGAATGGATAAACGGAGGAAGGCTACCGGCTTGTTGATGCTTGGAAGGGAAATTGATACGTAGAGGGCAAACGGATTGAATGGTAGATTGCTGTGAATGATGCATCGACAAAGAAAAAATGAGGGAGTAGCCAGAAGTATGGATGGATAAAAGATGAATGGATGAAGACAGACGTACAGATGCAAGGAAAACGAGCTGATTTTGAGCCATTGAAAAGTTCTTTGAAGTGGAAAACGACAGTTTGATTCATCAATCAGTACTAAAAGGTAAATCTGTGAATATTCCACCGTGAACGCACTTGTCTTTGCTTTGTAGTTTACTCTGTATTAAAGTTGTTGTAGTAAGCTCAGCTTTTATTCAAGAAGGCTTTATCTCAAGAATGGCAAACACCAAACAAATAGATAATAGTATATTTTCGTCGAAGCGCCTTGATAGCTATTGCCTGCCTGATCGTTGGCAATAGTCACTGATGAAAATAAATGCGCTTACCCCTCGTATGCGCTAATTGACCATTTAAAGTTTGTTTTTAAAATGATGGTTTTATTCTATTTTTCGATTGTTTATATAAAATTCTGTTTCCACGTGTTTGGGTGTATGTCAATTGAGCAGAAGCGCGATACCCTATTGAGCGGGCCGTGAAATTAGTAAAACAATAGGCGATAAGTTTGCTGAGTTTAATGCTCTCTGCATAAGCACACGACAGTGTACAGAACACTTTTCCTGTGTCACCCGAAGGATAGTTTCGCTGAATCCTTGCTGAGTTATGCACGTTAGACAGATCATTAATATCGCCAGTAAAGTTGAATGTCCGCGGTATGGAAATAGTGTTTTATGGAATGCTCCAATCAAAGGCAATTATTACTGTAACACGCTATCAACAATATCTGATCCCTCTCCCTGTCTCCTTCTTCTTTTCTCCTTCTCCTGATCAAACTAATCGGCTTTTCGGGTTGCCATAGAGCCGAGTACATATGAGAGACAATAAAGTCAGTGTTCGCGGGTTTGGCTATACTTGGTCGTAACTATAATGGTCGTAACTACAATGATTGCTGCAGTCGGCAAAAGCACCCATTCACTATGCTGTGGTTACCTCTTAACTCCTACGTTTTTTCCCATTTCTTGTTATAGTAAAGGGTATTGGGATTCAAACTCCCCGTCACCTATGCCAAACTGTGAGTTTTCACTACAACGAAATTTGACCACAAATACTAAAACTCGCCCAGGAAACGTTAGCAGCTTTAAGCTGGAATGCCTCAACTCACACGTGGCTATCAACAGACAGCACCTCTAATTAATTTTGATTAGTGACTTATTGTGCGAAAGAGCGGACTTTACTTTTTTATGATGATGGGCAAATAGTCTCAAAACGTCTTGCTTCCTGGACGGAATTCATATTCTGTGAGCATAATAAGTCAACAATATGCGATCAATTTTACAAACGACAGTTTGCACAGACTTATTCACACTACTGATAGATATGATGAATAAACAAGTAAAACAGAGGACAGAGGAAATGATTCAGAGAGAAGTGTACGGGCAAATGATTAGGCAAATTTCTGGACATAAAAATGAATGACAACCATATGGATCGAGGAAAAAAGCGTCGGCAGCTTAGACGTCAAAAATAAACAAATGAACGATAGATCAAATGACTGAGAGCGTCAAGCTGATAAAAGTAAAGGAAGTAAAGCTATTTAGGATGAAAGTAATGGAAGTAAAGGAATTCATGGCCTCCTTCGCCTCTTTCGCCTCTGACTTGAACAGAGAAGGGAAACAAAGATGTAATTAAATTAAAGCGAGCCCAGAAATGAGCACAAGTGGTCTGCCTGAATACTTGGAAAGGAAAGAATATAATTACCGTTCATTTTTCATTATTTATACTTATTGTTAGGAAAAAGACTTTAAGATTTTAATAACAGTTAAACAAAGTTATTTGTATAACAGCTACACATTAAGTCCCTTTCAAAGCACTATCCAATTCATTGAAGTGTTGAACATTATAAACCAGCTTACCAGCTGTAAATTCTCTTAATATCTATCTACTGGGTATGATACAATATCTACGACGAAATAGCTTTAAAGCAAATAGATTTACGAAAAAATAAAAAATAAAAAAATAAAAAGAGAAACCAAACCTTTTTAAATTGTTTATAGTTTATTTCCCCCTTACAGAAGTTAAGAAAAAAAAATAAAGTAAAAAATTTATTATTGTTATCTTAGTTATATGAGAAACAGTTCTTATGACAGATACGCGAAATGTCGCGCAGGATTTTTTATGTGAATACAATAGAAACAGCAGCAGCAGCAGCAGCAGCGATAGCCGGCAATAATGCCAATAAAAAACTAAACCACAAAATTCAAGGCGAATAACTAAACATTTTTACACAAAAATGACAATTTGTTGCTTTATTGAACGAAGAAAAAAAATAATAAATAAATAAAAAGCAAACGAATAACTTATAAATTTATGTTCGCCAGTCGCGAAAATGTGCAATTTTAAGTTTTTATTTTTTTAATTTTTATTGTATTTTTGTCGCTAAACAATTTTGAAAGTAAAAATTTTTTTTTTTTCCTTTTTTAAGTTACTTTATAACCTTTTTATGGCTATTTGTTTTTAATAAAAATAAAATCTATCACTTGGAGCTGGAGTTTTTTTTTTTTTTTTATTAAGTCCAAATAACGAAATACTCTTCAAAGTCACAAAAAGCGTAATTATAACATAAAACGTGTCACGAAGTGAGTTAACCTTCAAATTTCTTAGTGAAACGCAGACATAACAGGTAATATCTGCTTTTATTAGAAAGTTGCTGAGGAAAAGAGGAGTAAACCTTTACGTAAGATAACAGATGAATCCCTTGTACCAAGTGTATGATGTAAGACAACATATCTCATCTAACAACGCCGACTAAATATTTATGAAATACAACATGTCGCAAGAAAAGCGACGAAAAGGACGCAAAGCGCAGCAGGCAAGCAGTATATATGAAGTGTGACGAGCTTTTGCAAAATTAATTGATGACAACTATTTTCTCTGAATTTTTTAACTATCACAAGTATTCTTGCAGCCGCGGCCTGAAAGCGGAAACGTCTTATTGCGGTAGTTTCTTTCTGGCTGTGATTGACTCAAATCGCGGAAAGAGCTTGTTTGCTTGTTCGCTGTGAATTTGCTTCGCAATACTAGGCACCTGACCCAAAAAAAGGACAAAAACTTTCGGCTTCGGTCTTCCCAGAAGAGTGGACATGTCCACATATGTGTCTGCATCTTAATCTCGAGGACATTTAGTGTATCTTTTCCCACTACGTGCGCCATCAAGCGCCTTCACGGCGGTTACCCACGTAAAACCTAAAAGTCAACGGTCATAAGTACCTTTAATCAGCAGATGACCTTGAAAAGCGCTAAGACACAAATTTCTTCTTTGGGAGACCCGAAAATAATTTTGCATTCAAATCGTCGTGTGCGATATAAATATTCTCGGCTAGTTAATCCGTTAGAAGAACCAAGGAATGTGAAAATGGATATTGCACATGAGTTTGTTCAGATTCAAAACACAGCAGCGTGGAGGGATTTTGAAGGTAGGCGTCAAAGTTTTTACGTTTGAAGAAAATAGATTAACTTAAAATTGACAACGGATCACAGTTTGCACAGGAATATTGCCCAAGTATTTCTCTTGAAATGGGCAGTGAACCATAGCCTTTAGACAGATGTTGGGCACATCTGTAAACTCTCAGTGCTTCAGTTAGAACCTACTGAGTCCCGATTTCATAATGAATGTTAAATGACTTTTACATACGTGATCGTACAAGAAATTCTACTAAGCACTAAGTGCGAGTGCATTGCTATTGTGTTTCCTACTCAAAACTAAAGTACAGGCGGGAGATTTAAACCTGAGAGCCTGACAGAGCGCAGACTGTGCATTGCAAATGGCGTTTCCTTCGCTTTTATTTTATTAATATGATCGATCACTTGGGAAATATATCATCTATACATATAAGCACGGTGACACCCAGAAAGAAGCTAGAAAAGTAAAGAAATCTGGAATAATGGCCGCAATAGCCTAGTGTGCGTGTGTGTCCTAGGTGTAGGGTTTAACAGATAATTGCACATATCAAAAGATAAAGAAAATGGTATAGAAATCAAATAAAAGTCTCAACTAACTGTCGGCACAAATCATGCAAACATTCTAGAAGCATATTAGGGGACAAGAGCACCCCTTTTCCTTGTCACCGGTATGTAAGGTCTTCATTTAATACAGTATTTCTTATCATTCATCAAAGTTCATTTTTTATTTTATCGTTATTGTGTTTTGAAACTGACGACTGAGAAATTCTTTGCCTCAAACATAACAATCGAACTGCCAAGACTGAACATGTGTTGATACTCCTTCATAAATAACCTTTTTATTAATTCGTAATCCCTTCTTTTAATCTTTTTGAAAACAAATTCTTTTAATGGATTTTTGACAAATAAAACTCTTCCCTTTTATCTCGCCAGCAGTTAAAAGAATCGCATACAATTAGTCCCATTTCTTGGCATTATGGAATTCCGGTCACGTTATCGAGGCTTCATATTCTTTATATCCATTAATTGTATTGTAACAATATTTTAATTCTTCTTCTCTTTACTCGACAGCATTTTTGTGATTGAAAGGTTCTTCGTTCGCTAGTAAGAGTGCTTTCACGATGCCTTTAAATTCATTCCTCTATACATCGAGCAACTTACATGTAAAAGTTACGGTCGAGTTTACTCGACATTGGCAGCTACAAGTCGGTCTTGCGTGATTTGTGTAAAGCCACCAAAAAAAAAACAAGGAAAAGCACTATAGTTGGTGGCGGCCAACCATTTAATAACCTACACAGCTTCGCTTAATAGAGTTATTCATACAACGACTTTTCAAAGTAAGACATCGTGTGGGAAGTGTACGAAAAAGTGTTCAAGAGCGTTTGCGCTTAGGTGAAAACACGTCGTCGACCCAAATTCAATCGAAATATTTCAAAAATTGGGACCTGTAGGTTCAACACAAGATTACAAAACTGGTAAACGAACAAACGGACAGACAAGCTTAGATTGCATGAGAAAGTGACGCCGAAGCGCTCGGTATAATAAGAGGTCGAGTACTGCCTACATTCGCACAGACTTAACATACCCTAATACCGTAGACGATGTGGGTTGCTCCTATTTATTCTGTGCATAATTTTGCAGAAGGCCTACTTTATGCAGGTTACAAAAAAAATTCGAGTTTCATAAGAAAAAGCGTGTACCAGGTGTTCCTGGGACGGGAAAGAGGCTACTACGGTTTTAATGGTTAGATATTAGTAATAATAATGTCTTTTATAGGTGTATGTTTTCCTTCATATTATTTACTTTGCGGTAAAATGTAATTTAACAAAACGTAAAAAATTGTTTATTTAAACAAAGATCTAAATCTCGAAATATGCGGACTGTCTTCACATCTTTAATTTGTTCGTAACATTTGATTGATTACTCGCGGTTGTTTAATTCCTTTATAACACATTTCAGTTCGTCGTAACGCTTCGTAACACGAGAGGTTGTTTGAACTGCAAAACGCCAGCTTTAATTGACTGCGTGTTACAATTTGCGCTCAACTTTTGCGCGATGACGTGAGGATTAAAAGATTTGTAATGCGATATCTTTTATGGAGAGAGAGACATCGTTAAAGTCATAAAGTCTCTGCAGTGTACAGGTATATGAACACCTTTTTTAGTATAAATTTTTTTTTTTTTTTTTAAATGTCTTGATACAAAATTATATGAATGACTTTTTTCCAAGAAAAAATAAAGGAAAAAGAAAAAAAACAAAATATATATAGTTTTTTTCATTATTAATGACAAACTACTATTTAATTGCTTGTAATAAATATTAGTGCTACACAAGAATAAGAACAACAACAACAACAACAACAGTAAACAGCACACTTCATTTAACTGCAAATGGGTGGAGATCTTAAATACTTTCAAAAGACATTTGGAAAACATTATGAAAATTTGCCATAAGTATTAAACTCCTACCTTTGTGTGTGTAAGTTTCACGTATATTTTATCCTTTGTTTTTTTTTTTTTGAATCATTAGTCATACCTACTGCAGGTACTCTACTTTAATGTAGTTAATTGAGATCAACAGTAAAAAAAAAAAAAAAATACAAGACAAATATTTTTAAATATATATG